>BGPT01002357.1:80756-92672 GCA_003297045.1 Symbiodinium sp. clade C Y103 | reverse complement strand
TGAAAACGGGAAGAACAGCTGAGAAAAGAAGGGAAGAGATGAGAATCGTTTCAAAAATGTCGAGAGGAGATGGGAACACTGAAGCAAGATGATGACGAACGCGCTGCGCAGAGTTGCGAAGCTGTGATTCTTCGCGCCAGCTCCTATAGGCAAAACTTGTGTTTCGATCCTATAGTCTTAAGCTTCTCTTCTTTTGGAANTGCGAAGCTGTGATTCTTCGCGCCAGCTCCTATAGGCAAAACTTGTGTTTCGATCCTATAGTCTTAAGCTTCTCTTCTTTTGGAAACTTCCGCCACCCGTCTCGTGCGGGTTTTACTTGTAAAAATTACGTTGTACCTCTATTGTTGTTATTTTTATTATCATCATCCATGGATAATCCAGTTCGATTAAAATTATGAGGTTGTAATGGTGAATCCATGTAGTGGTGAATTGTTGTAATCACAATTACTATATGTATTATAGAAAATTACAACATGTCGAATTCATTGTAACAATCAAGTATATCCATATTACTGACCATTACACTCGAAATATAACAATAAATACTGTAACTATGATGACAATTACAAATAAATCCTACTTGGAGGATCATCTACAGACTTGTCGGTGGCAAACAAAAATAGATGCACGATCAGTAAGTCGCAACTATTGTCCGGAACTGGTGAAATTCGTCTCATCTCAATGGTATGGAGCCAGCCGCCTGACACGTAGATAAACACCATGATACACCATGAGGCACCCACTTGTAGATTGCCCAAATACATGGATGGTTTCTAAGTCATGGGGGATCCCCAGTCGTCACCATAGGCTTTTGGTTGATTCGTCATGGTCATCTTGGATTCCGCACTGCCAAGTCGCCCAGAGAGCCGAGCCCTGTGGAACTTGAAAAAGCGGTTGGTGGTTACAACCCCAAAAAAAAATTGACCACAAATGGGTGGTATATATAAACCATCAGAAGATGGGTCGTTTACTATTGCTTTACCAACATTAATCAATTTCAATTGGGATCATAAATCCCAAATGGACCTCGAAAACACTGAATCTTTCAAACCGCCAGTTGAGCACTGGAACCCCATGTTGTACTGTCCACACGAAAACTCAGAAGCGGAAAGTTTCCACGAGGAAAATCATGACCCAAACCCAATTTGCAAAAATGTTCATAGTTGTTATTCTTGAGGATGCGGGGGAGATATGTGGCCAATAAAAATGGAGACATCTTGCAAAAACAAACCGGATGGTCTTGCAAGTGATATCGGTGGGGACACAACTGAAAAGGTAACAGGGTAAATTTACTTGTTCCATAGTCACTAGGACTAGGATTTGAACATGTTATTTCTGTTGGATCTTAGATATTCCCGAAAGGTTTTCAGACTTTCCATGATTTTCCCAAACACGGATCAAAAGAACCGGTTGGAATGCCCGCTTCAAGGTCCGCTACCCTGGTGATGAGCCGAAGGCTGGTGAGGCGTGACCAGTTCACCGCCAAAATGAAACAAAATGTAAAAGGCCGGTGGTCAAAAATTGAAACACACACACACACATATCTATAGTACTAAGAACATATTGTATTCTGTTTCCAACACATTATATTATACAACATGCATGTATAATATTACAAAAATATTATGTAATCAATTTCAGCAACACACACACACACCAAAAAACACGTGACCCGTGTGTTATCTCCGGTTCCCGCCTCCCAGGCCGAGCGCCAACGCAAGGCATCGCATGTCGTGAGGGGCTTCTGATTTGTCTGGCTGAGATCGGTTGAGAAAAAACATCAATCCATTAATTAGAAGACAACATGAATCTAACTATATTCTAGACATGACTAGACTATATCTACATATCGTAGTTTAAAACGAATTCGAATTAGTCAGAGTAGTCATAAGAAGTTTTTCACATGTATGTGTAAATTGGCGCATCATCCTGGTAGAAAAGCATGCTTGGAATTGTCCCAAGCTTGACCATTCCTGATGGAATTCAGTATCCGTCGGGATTGGGTAATGACACTCTAAAGCATTTGAGCCGTTCCCTTCTCAAATGACCCTATCGAAATGGGAAGATGCCCACTTGCAGAAATTGATTGTTTGGGTCTGCGTCCTTTTGCCACTCATACTCTGCTAGGAATTTCAAAAGCGACAGAACAAATCAGAACATGTTGGATGGTTCATCTATCCGAATGCGCTTGGATCGACCCCTCCAGTTTTCCATTCATTTCTTGATCAAAGGCTCAAAAATCGCTGACCAACTCGCCAGCACAGCTGAGCCAAATACGACGAGTTCAGTTGCACGTCGGTGGAATCACGGTGGACGAAATGCTTTAGCCACCTTGTCTTGCTGAAAGATCCTGAAACTTTGGATGGATGGTTGAGTAGCAGTACTTAACCATAATTGAATAACTTATTCCCAAGCTTGGTGAAAGTTCACCAAACATCACTGGTATGTCTCATAGGTTTCACCCAGAACTGCCAATCGCTAGTAAGCAGTGATACTATCCCTTGGCAGATTTCTCCGATGTTTGGGCCATGAATCTTGGGATGATGTCCCCCACTTCACCATCATCATCTACGGCCCATCTAAGCACCGCAAGAGCGTCCATGTTCCTCTCCCAATGCTCCGGCGCCAAGGTCGATATTTCAGTGGCCCAGTGGCAGGGTGAGATCGTTGAAACAGACGTATAGGGTTGCTCGCTAATACAGAAAAATACTTTGGACCTGGATATAAAGATGTGCAATGAAAACAGAAGCCTGATTTTAGAAAAATTAGGGCAAGTCCTGATGATGTCCCCCTCATCAACCATCAGGCTTGGTGAAGTTGCTGGAGGTCGCTTTATGAAGAATGAAGATTTTGGATAGAGGATGATGGCGGCCCAAAAAATAGAAATTCAGATCGAGCACATGATGGGAACTCACCAAACAAATACATCGGGAACACTGCATGCCAATGTCCTGCTACAGTAGGGTTGCAAAACACACTTACATATATATATATATATATATAACGGTTGTGGCCAAAGAAAACCTTTCATGAGCATATTTGGGTATTGATGTGAGGATGTACATCAAATTGTCTTTGAAGACACATCTCAACACTTGGATACTAGGCGTGCTGTTTTGGGAAATCTGTGGATTAGGGTTTCATAGGGGTTCCATATGTTTCCATATTGTTTCGGGAGAGATGGCATAGGTGTGCCCAAAGAGAACAGTGACCTTGAAAGAACTTGAAACCAATCATCAATAAGCACTTCAACAGAGCTGGGTCTCTTCAGTCTTGTCTTGTCCCTGGAAAATGAGCAGGGTGGACCCCATTGTTTCTGCTTCATCAAGCACTGGAAAAGATCGGAAAAGAATATCGATCTGGCTGAATCAATAAATCAACTGTGCTGAACTCAAGTACGTACTGCATACTTTACCGACTGAAAACAAGGTGGAGATTCCCCTTTCGATCCTTTCCCCAACGCTCACCCAGCCGCTGCTTCAACAAGCCGCTCACTCCGCCCGCCGGCTCCGCGTGATCCGTGCCGCCGTTACAACATCCGCTGCCGCTCACTCCGCTCACTCCGCTGCCGTCCTTCGCTGCCCTTCGCTGCGTGGCTCGTGCGATGCCCTTCACCGGTGGCTCAGCGGACTCGGGGGACTTGGTGAATCGATGCAGGGCGAGGTGTCGTCATGGAATCCAGTGGCCAGGATGCAAATACCTGGCAGCTTGCGCGTCAAAATCTTTGAACAACTAGGGCAACCCAAACACATTCCTTTTGTGAGAGGTATACAGTTCTTCTTTGTAAGCTCTGACAACAAGCTGCTGAAAGAATTAAATGAAAGGAAGTCACAGGGTGCAAGCAATCCGACCTCCTATAAAATCATGAAAAATCATGAAACATCCATGGTTTGCGGCGTGTTTCACTGGAAACAGAGGGCATATTACTAACACAATAGCTAATAAAGAACTCCAAGATGCCTGGCTGAATCGCATCCCAATTCTATCCCCTGCAAATCACTAGTTAGTTTTAATAGGTAAATCATCGAACTAGATGATGACAAATGGTCATTTTTCATAGCTATGGTTTACTGAAGGGTATACCCTCTGGCAATCAAAAAGGGCAATGGAACATCAACCGTTTATATCACCAGGCACGAACCGGCGCAAGGCACCTGGGCAGATTGGCACTTCGCTTCTCCAAGTCGTGCAGAATGGCCTTGTAGGGCCTCACTTTCTCTGAGTTTCGTCTTGGATTTGAAGACTGGAAGCTGATTGAACATAATTTTACACCCAAGAACTTATTGGTGCTTAGTAGGGAATGGGGGAATGATCCAAATCCATAATAAGTACTATATGAGTAATCATCCCATTTCCTCATTCCCTACGAAGCACCAGTAAGAAAAACGGTTTAATAAAGCCAACCTCTACCATCCCAAGAAGTATCATAATGCTAGGATATGATGACATGTATCTGAAAGTATTCCTGAAGTCATTGTAAATTCTGGTTGATGCTTTAGGCACGTCAAGCTTTAGCCACGTGGAGCTACCCAAATCCAAAAAAATGAAAGTCACCTGGGACCGTCATCCCATTGGAAAGTAAAACATATTTGAAACCACCAACCAGAACGGATATCCCAAAAGCTTAATGGACATCCATTGAAAATTTGGGTTTTCGACATTTAAAAATTGAACCAGATGGGTATAGGTAAGGATCAAAAGACAATGCCTTTGGAAAATTTGGAAATGAGCTTGCATGATCAATGCAGGAATGTGTCATATGATACATGCACATGCAGTAATCCCATTCCCCTAATTTTGAATAGTCTGCGGCCCATACGTGGAAATAGGGGAATGGGATTGTGCAGATTTTGCTATGGCCCACCATTTTGAACATTTTGGCCCCCAACCACATCAGTAAAGAAGTCATCATCCCAATGACTCCCATGTGCAGATCAAGAATCACAACCCATAGTAACTGGGACTCCAACTTAAAAATAGCTTGAAAGGGCTGAGCATGAAGCCGATATTCATGATATATATATATATATGCTCGACCGTCGACCTTGGATACCTTTCCAAAAAACATTTCCCCAAAGAAAACAACATTCACCGATGCAGTACCTCAAACCGTTTCCAAACTCACCAGTCAGCACCAGAGCCAAGCCAAGGGCCGCACGAACAAGGACCATCAAAGACATAGAAGTTGAACCAACAGGCGTGTGCATCCACTCGCTTCCTCGCTGGAAAAAGACAAAAGGTTGCTTCAATGTGCAATTTGAACTGCACACATCACCTGCACTCATGGGATGTGTGTATCATATTGATTCATATTGTATATATATATATATATATACATTAGTATTTACTGTAATTGTTCATAACTTTGACCCATTCGTCTTGCCACCCATTTTGACATTGACGATGACCATGGCCAGACGAGTTGCTTCATCGTTTCCAGCAGCTCGCGGCGATTTTGCACCAAGTCCTGCGGCGACTTTCTGCGGGGTCTCACGACCGTCTCCCAGCGATAAACTTCGAAAAAGACATGAGCAGATGGTTCTACTAATCAATGGATTGGTTCATGGGAAAATTTTAACCGGAAACCATGGATCTTCCCATGCAATGTTTTCCCATTAAATTTTCCCTTAAATCAATCCAGTGACCTAATCTATGTGATCGATTTTCAGAAAAGGTGGCAGAAACGGTGGCTTTCTTCACCAGAATGTTTCGGGAAACATAGCAGGTAATTGCATCGAGGTACTAAAGACTTGCTCAACAAGTCTCTGCCTACCTCCAACTTAGTTGGAACTTTTCAGGATGTTTCATATGAAAAAATGTGCTAAGCAAGAAATTATATATGATTATATATGATAAAATATGTATGTGTATATATATATATTCACAGCAACAAACACTGCAATTCCTAGTTCACGGGGTGTCAATAATTTGAAACACCATAAAACAAAAATCATAAAATAGGCATGGTTCAAAACTTGGGTTCTAACGGACCCACAAAATTTGAAAGTCTTTGAGTTCTGGATTCTGAACAATGCTTCTTTTCTTCACCATCCCCAAAACTGGGAGATGTCCAAAACCAGGGCGCCCTGGAATCCTATGAGTTCCTATGGTTCAGAACGTGCAGCTCCTTGACATAGACGTACATCTCGAGGGAGACGGCATCCTCGTAGAAGGCCAAATTGTGAGTGTGGTAAACCCACATATTATACGTAACCTCCACTGGGCGTTTGCTCATGTTTATAACATGTTATACATGACATGTACCACCCATTTCTTGTACATTTGCTGAAATACGGGCTGCCTAGGGCGTTTCCAAGATTTCGCAACGCTTCAACGCTCGCTGCCTGACCTCAAGAATCCATCGTGTGCTGCCCTCATCCCGGATTTGGTGGGTCCATGCGAACGTTCATGGCAATCTCCTTGAGAACACCTATCATATTGCGACAAGTACAATACCCTCTGGTAAACTCACATTTTACTATGGAAAATCACCATTTTTCATAGGTAAATCATCTATAAGTGGGTCATGTTCAATAGCCATGTTAGTTTACCAGATGGTATATGTCTTTGAATGACCCGATCGAAAATTAGTTCATCCATGTAGGAGACGAACTTATAGCATGTGCAGCACCTGCATTTGCCCAACATTTATCCAAATGCAAGTGAGCATAGCCAAGACTCCTCTGCGGTCCCCGTCTACTCTGGTTAACCTCTGTTTTCATGTTGGATATTTTTGCAATCCCATTGTGAGTAGCGATATGTATACAGTATGTATACATACCGGTGCAACCAGGTAGATCTCCCAACGTCCTGTGGCCAGCGAATGCTCAAGGAGGGCCAATCGATTAAGTCCTGGAGTGGGCCCAGGGCGCACCCCGGGGTCAATCGAAAATGGGAACATATTTATCCTCCAGCTCCTCATGAATCACAGTCTAAGCAAGAGTACTTGGGAGTGCAGTTGGGGTGATTCTTATGGGCACAACCATGGTGAAAGAAGTTGGGATATGACCCCTATAGATATGGTATGATATGGTTCTATATGCACTTGTAAATCGAACTGCACTCCGAAGTAGTCAGCACAATCCACCAGCACCAATGATCCCAAGGTCCATGTCCACAGCCGCCCCACGGGCCAGCGGGTCCTGGAAAGGAAGCACATAACGATCCGACAAAATCAAAGGAATGCACCCCGCGAAGAAGCTTTCGTAGAGGTGATTCCTGAACTCAGGCTGATGGGAGCAGGATCAGGAAATCCACCAAACAAATGTCAGGGGATTCTGTGAATGGATAGATATGGAGGCTTCTTAAAATAGGGGATCCCCAAAACCATGGGTTTCAATACTAAGATTGTCTAATTGATATCTCTAAAAGACTCTGCGAAGCATCGAAGGAAATGAACACCCTGAAAGATAGGGTTACGACTTGTTCGCAGCGGTCATCAGCACTAGAAGTCGCTAGATAAAACCCCACAGAGGGTTCCTCGCCTAATCGACAACACTCAGAAATGGGATATCGACCCCATGTAGTGCACCATGAATTTGCATGAAATCCTATTAAATGGTATTAAATCACAATTAAATCCCACTAATGGAATTTAATGGATCCATCGATACCCCCAATTGGTCGCATCGAAGGAGCCATTTCCTCTGGCAGCCCTCCGCCCGCGCTCGGCGTCCCGACGTCCAGGACGACGTTCCTTCAGGCACCAAGCAGAAATGACTGCTGCCTGAGCCAACTAGCTGTGGATTCAAAATGCTTCAAGCGGTTCACAAAGTCATATCTATGAAATTTCAACTTCCTGATTTTGGTTTGTCTTGCGAAAGTTAGTGACATATATAAGACAGGTTGAATGAATCTAATTTGAGCAGTGTCAAATCAAAAAACCTGTTGAAAAACCTACTAATGGTGAATGGGGATTGCCAGCTCATGGAATATGATGATCACCGACTTTACGAACTAGTTTTGTGAACTGCTCAATTTGAGATGATGATCCGATTTGCAGGAGTCGTACCCACTGATTCGTCATGGTAAAACAAACGATGGGGCAATTAATTGGGAAAATGAGTCATATTGATCAATGGTTTGTTCTCCACTTTGGGGCCCTTGATTCGGGGGATTCAATCGACTTTTGGGATGAGTGTGATCCTTTGGTAGTTTAACATAGCTATGGAAAATCGCCATTCTTCATAGGTAAATCATCGAACTACATGGGCGATGGCTTCCAGTTCGCAAACTGTGAAATTCCTGGAATAGAAATCCCATTCGCATCCCCATTTTTTGTTGGCTAAATCATATTAAATCCCTATCATAAGTACCATTCAGTCCCATTAAATCCCATGAAATCCTAGTAAATCCCATTAGATTCCCATCAAATCCCATGAAATCCTATGAATTTTGGAGATCCCATGAGCTTTGTATTCCTTGGTCCATTGATACCCCCAAGTCATTTGCCCCATCCCTATGTCGGACGTCCCTGGGCATCCGCACCCATCACTTCGAAGTATTCTTCAATGAAACCACCCACCTCGAGTAGGGACAAACATGGCATGGTTCAGGCTAGGAAATGGACCAAGAAACGGGAAAATATATTTGTCGTTTTGCGGGTCAGCCCACAAGGATCACAGGTGAACTGTTCATTTTCAAAATCCAAACCCAGCGAATCTCTTTAGGAACACATTACATCGGAGAGTATTTTTTTGTCTTGCTGGCTTATCTCCATGTTCAGTGCTTAAATCTTCAAGTTTCTGCCTAATCTTACATACCCTGCAAAAAACAAACAAAAATAAAACCGGGTTGCCTCGTAGCTTTCCTTAATGAAAACATATAGGCATATAGCTCACCAACATGAAATAAGGTCCCATTCTGGAGATATTTCATGAGATTTATCTGTGGGTTGAAATGCATATTTGGCGTTCCCTCCAGAGTAAAATGCACAATATGCAGCGCCGTTTTTTCCCCTTCTCCCTTCCCGTCTCTCAAGAGATCTAGCGGCTAGCCCTTCCAAAAGTTTCGAACTCGCTGGTAAGTGATACCTCTCTACAGAATGGGATATACATATCTGGCAACCAGCGGGTTCTCCTGCTGCCCCTGACATTTGGTATTCAGGGAACCAGGAAGAAATTTTCTTTTGACCAGACTTTCGAAGATTCGTGCACAACCAAGCCGAATCTGATCAGATTTGGTCAGGGTGGCATGATGCACAAATCCGAACTAACAAAGAGCAATTCTCTATAAACCAGTTTTAGTATGATATAGCTTTTAATCATGTATAATCCCTATCAAAATCCAACATAAATCTATAATCGCTTATATCGACGAATCAATAAAGGTATTCCTAATGGGTAAATTGTTGTCCAACCATCCCCATGAACGCGTTGCGTTGAACGTCCTGAGTCCGCCCGGCGCTGACGTCCGGGATCTGTTCGAACTGCAGCAGTGCACGGCGCACCGAGACCTGCCTTGGAGTCGGGCTGCTGGAAGATGGAAGTTTCCACATAATGGTGATGTCTATATGTCTATTTTAAAGAGAGAAAACACAAGTCCAATGTTTTTATTGTTCCACACAAAAATGCTCCCAACACCCAAGTTAGGTTTGGGAGAATTTAACCTAATTTGAGTAGATAAAGAGGTAAGCTCACCGATTTCCCTATCCTTTTTCTATAGTAGGTTGGAGCAACCCTGTAGAATAGGGACATTCCGTACGTGTGTGTATGTATACATATATATATATATATATAATATTTTGTAATTGTATATATAGTTGGCTTATAAGATGCTTGAGAAGTCTCAAAAACCTGTTAGAAAACAATGGGAAAGTATTGTATAACCAGCAAGAGGGAAATCAGCCAAATCATGGTTGGCTAATGGGGATTCTCACTATGGATTGTGACAATCCCAATGTATCAGGTAGTATGACCTCCTTTGAATAATCAGAAATCCATCATGAAATATTTGACTTTGCCCTCCAGTAACTAAGATTGTAGCAACCAAACAAAACATATCAGAGAAAGTAAAATCCGAGTAAAATGGTGAGCACACACTTTTGTATCTTGCTGGGAAGTACTATGACCTAAATATATATATATATACATACATGTCTGTAAATCTATTCATTTAAAACAATGAGCCATGAGTTGTCCATTTATGCTGGGTAGTTTGCCCCAGGGTAAGTTCAAACAAACAGGAAAAAAATACCAAACAACATGCATTTGAGATGCTTTTTAAGTATAAGTCTTACCAAAAAGAACCACTCAAAAAATAGTGTCCTGTGAATTTTGATGCTTCTGCTAAATACTTGCCCGGAAGGCAATCTTAAACGCAATCCATGTACTTCCATAAATGATGTTGGATGGGCCATGGGATCCGTAAAGGCTGTGCAACTAACTAGGTCCTACTTAGTCCACATGAACACATTTTAGATCTCTTCAGTACATAGTCACAATTAGGGGATTGACTTCAGAAAACAGACTGTGACAGGCAACATGAAGTGATCTTGCCAAATGTGTGTATTCACATCTATATATAACTTATAACCAACAGTCAAATAGGCTCTATATATATATATATACAGATATCATATCTTGATGGCCCAAAACCTCTCATAATACGTATATGTGTGTGCAAAAGCTGTGCAGAAATGCGGGTCGTGGGGGGCGGGGGCACTGAGCATGAAAAAAAATACTATTAGCATGGATGTATAACATATAATATGTGTGTAATTGTACATATTACAATACGTATTATTATGTGTAATTATATGATTTTTACGATATGTATGTAGTTTCATTGGCTTAAATCCCTGTGACTATGTATTGGCCAACCCCTCAACATACTCAGCATTGCTCAGCTCCGCTCTCCTCCATTTCTCCCCGGGTTTCGGGCTCATAGTAGTCGTGGTTCACGGGCAAACGTCCGTGAAAGTTAAACAGGAAGCCTCAGCCCAGAGAGGTAAGCACCATCAAGACCGTCCCATTGGGAGGTAAAAAACAGCCAAGACAGCCTACTCTCAATGGAAAAAAACTCTTGATGATGACAATAGTGGGTAGCATTGAGTAGTATGTAATGATCTATAATGATCGATTTCATCAGGATGCTGATTATAACAAATGTCATAACAATGATAAAGATTTGGACAACATGGGACAATCATCGAACTAAATGGGAATGGCTGATTGTCCTGTTGCTGCCAGGTTGAAAGACTACAGGGTGATTCCGAAAAGATTCAACGCAAGCTCAGAATAAACATTATGTCTAATCCAAAAAAGAAAAATATACTGCAAGTAGTACTGTTATGATTGTTATCATTATGTTGCTATCATCCTTATGAGATACGAGTATCATGGTTGTAATTATTATACACTAATTAATATCAATCTATCATGAATGTCATCAGTATTATCACTCTTATTACCTCTTCTTTTGAGTAAAGGCTATCCGTGTGCAGAACAAACCGTGACTTCTTAAAGTGAGGGACCCCAAAGTCATCAAAAATTGGTCACTTCCAATGGGGAAACCACTGGTTTTGGGGTCACGCATTTTAAGAAATCCCGAAGTCCACCAACTTGGAAACTTGGAGTCCGAACTTCGATTGTTGCTGGGCTGGTTGTAGCTGGCTATCCGCTGAAATCGTTCCATGTCGATGTGGCCTTTTTTTCGTGGCTAAGCAGAGTCGAAGGGAAACGCGCGACGAAAAGTTGTGCACCCTTCGTTTGCAGGGAAAGTGCTGCTGTGTAGTTGGACCACCGCCCACAGATGGCCGTGGCATTTTTGCTGATTTTTGGTCGTTTTGCATTGGTTTTTACAGCATTTTTGCGTTTCTCGCCGTGCCAATAGCCCGTTTTTATTCCGTTTTCTACCTTTGTTTGTACGTTTTTTTGCTTTGTTTATGTTTTTTTTTTGGGGGGGGGCGGTGGGGGG
>BGPT01002357.1:69984-80668 GCA_003297045.1 Symbiodinium sp. clade C Y103 | reverse complement strand
TGGAAAAAGTGAAGCTGCGCAAAGATGGCACCATTGGCCCAGGATACCGAACAACATGATGATGATGATGATGATGATGATGATGATGATGATGATGATTTCAAACAAATTGAGGAATGAAGCCCTTAGTTGGGGGGAAACAAATGAAAGATTTTCTTCGCAGTTCCACTGGTTTCTATCATGACCAAATTTTCCCCAATGTAACTACGCATAAAACATGCGAACTTGCACTCTATCCCTNGTTTCTATCATGACCAAATTTTCCCCAATGTAACTACGCATAAAACATGCGAACTTGCACTCTATCCCTAAAACGCCTTGTAATTGCGGGATTCAAATAGTATGAAAGCATTAAAAATGCAATGAAACATCACGGCCGCTTATGGGCGGTGGACCTAGTTCAGTGACAAAAAGGTGTGTTATTTTCTATCTAGAAACATCTATACTACTCAAATACCTTGTCCTTATTACAATTATTATTAGTCACCAAGATGTGGAACATATGAGGTTGCTTCGTTGAATAGAAACCGCCCTTGTCCCTCAACAAACTCCAAGTCCTTGGACCTATGTGGGTGTTGATCCAAATTGCGTTACCTGGGGACCCACATAATTGATCATGTTCAGTTTCAAACCAATATGAAACTGTTGGGGGATAATTTAGGGGATTACTAAGTATGACCCAAATGATGTACAGCAATGACAGTTGGTAACTCCATCTTTTTGGGCGACTGACAAATTTTGACCCAAATCCATAGCGACAGAAGTTGTTTGAGGCTACTGCGAAAGGGTACGGAACCTATCTTGTCTTCCATTCCGTGACCTCGCTTTGAACACTGACCTGGTTTCCTAACGCCACACTTTGTGTTTGATATGTTCTAAGTCTTCATGTTTGAATTACCTCGTCTTTTCTGGCTGACCCACCCCTTGTTTTGGACCTACACCGGGTAATTTCGTTCGAACAAAACTACGTGTTTCCACTTGAAGACTCGTTTTTCCCACTGCACATGTGCAAAGATTAAAGCTGCAACTATACATTGATAGAGATTTAGAATTAGGGTGAATTAGGATGAATTAGGTAAATGGACAAACAGACATGTAATGAGGTAGAGAATGATATTTCATGTGGGATCCACCCAATGCCATTCACCAAGCATACCCAAGCCGCCTGGGATGACTGCGTCCTGGCTCACCGGAACCGGGGGCCACAGCTAAAGTAGCTTTCACCAATCAAATGTGGGGAGAGGAACAAAATGTGTCCTTTTTTCATGTGTTTTCTCCAAGCAAAATGGACTAAGATGAAAAATTCTGATCAACCAAAATATGTCGAAATGGTGCTTTGGCCAGCCAGCAAATTAGGTAAGTTGCTTGAAATAACTAGGTGAACTGGTGCCTTTTTTTCTCTACAAATAGAGGGTTGAAGCTAGCCTCTGGAAAACTACAACAAGAAACCCAAAAATACTCCAAATCCACGTCATTCCATGGCCCTAACCAGTCGGAAAGTCGGAAGATCATCTTCCAACCCACCAAAAAGGGGCATGTCCAAGTCAGGAGCGTAGAATGCGGATGAAACGGACCATATTCGACAGGTCACCGTTGTGTCGCTTGTTTCGCCATCTCTCTGCGAGATTTGCATATTGCCAGGAGAGAGCTTGCCAGAGGGTAGGCTGTTCAGTCTCCACGTTTCGTTGTAAGGAAAAAACAACTCAATGGTCATAATCTTGATTTGTCAGAGTTCAATCCCAATTGTTCATGGCTACCCTCTGGTTATTTCACATACAGTAGCTACGGGAAACCACTATTTAGAGAGGTGAATCATTATGTTTATCATCATTTATCAGCTATAAATGGACCATTGTCCATAGCAAACTGTTAAATAACCAGGCAGCTAAGGCAGCTAAGTCTCCAGCCCATTCTCGGAACCTCCCCAGGCCAGACCTTCCAGGGTGAGAAGCAGCTAGGCCCACAGCCAGGCGTGAAGGCCTCGAGGCGCAATGGGAACTCTGTGGGGAATTTCTACCATTTGTTGGACGCAAGCTGTTTTTTGGTTTTGGGAAAATTACATAAAATTGTCATGCTTCAGAATAGTTCACGAATTTGAACGGCCACTGATTTTTTTGATCGCCAGCATCCTACCCATGAGGCTCGTTGTGAGGTCGCTCCAATCTACGAGCCTTGAATCCATGCGATTCTTGGGCTGGCTTCCCCTAGTACCATTCCTGGTTATAATATGTTATAATTGATGCTGGATGATTTCATCACAAGGCCAATCCTTGAGTATCTTATATTGTCGTTGCTGCGGAGGGTTTCCCATTGTCATCTTCTTAAACATCCGAGTTGGAAACTGGCTTAGGAAGCATACACATAAGGGGGTTGCAGAGGATTCTTGTGATGTTACATATCGTGTATAATATATATATATATATGTTAATAATTGATTGTTCATCACACTTGGTAAGTGGGTTAGTTCACCCCAGTTAGAACTGGACTAATCATCCTACTTTCCCTGCTGAATTAACTGGGGGTGAACCATCATGTATGCAGCTGTTGATCATCAACAATTGGGATTTTCATGATTTAACAGACATATTGATAATATATTATCTATATGTATGTACAAGGTGAGGCCCCCTAGATGGTAAGTTGACATATAACTTGGTTTAAGTAGTGTTTGTGGGGGATATAAGTATATAATATAGTTAGTGGGTGTATAAACCAACTCGTAACTGGGGGTCCTCACCTTGTCGTGTATTTGAAATATTTTGATGCCAAGTAATAGCAGAAAATCGCTGCCTCCCAGCCTGTTCCTCACCCCGTAGCTCCCAGCCTCCGTGGTCAGAAAAATCGAATGGGCCATGTGATCCTCAGGTTCTGGCGGCAAAAACTCGAACCCTACGGTCCTTATAACACGGTTTTAACCAAAAAAACATGGGGATATGAAAGGGATTTACTCTCCAGGGATTTGACAGTTTGCTAGGGAAGCCGTGGTCCATTTATAGATGATAAACATCCACAAACATGATGATTGACCTATGAAAAACGGTGGTTTTCCGCAATAACCAAATGGTGTTTCAAAAAGGGCCACCCCTATGGCCACCAGCAATTTACATCCATTTTTGGAAAGACCATCATAGACTCATAGAACATCATATAACCATCTCAAAGTGATGAATGTCAAACTCCCAGACTAACAAACATCAGGGTTGTTTGTGCGCCATTTCAGTAGCAAATAATGCAAATGAAATCACGTTTGGATACTTTTGGGCGGCAATCTTCGGCGTTAATCAACTACATTCCAGATCTTTTCCCACTTTGGAGGTCTGAAACATCACGTCTTGGTGTTTCACTCAGTTTTGAACCCGTCAAAACCCCGAACTATCCAACTTGGGACTTCCAACTCGCCACGAGGGGAAGGTGTGGGTGAAGTTCACGATGAAGCCCTGGTCCTGGATGATAAACCATGTGGGAAATAGGGGCACCCGTTGTCACCAAGGCTCGAAACCCCGTTTTCACCAACAATTTGGATGATACTTCGGAGTCTTTGATCGTGGCCGAAGTGGACGAAGGGATAAATGTGCCAGGAAAAAAACCTGTGTATATGTATATATATATATGATATACTCGGAAATACCATGAAATACCACGAAACACCTATATAATGTGTTCCATTGAAATAAAGCCAAACATAGCACTAGTGGATCATCGGCCAAGTGCGCTTCAAAAAAGACCTCCCAGCCGAGGCTTCCAGGGGAAGTTGAAAGCCACAACGATGTATTTTGAATCTCTAAGACTAATTTTCTTTTGAGTCTTCTATTTACAGAAACTCTATATATATATAGTTATAGTTTATATATACATCATTGAACAAACTTCTATTCTGATGCACCATGGACATCACTTGATAGTTCCATGTATGTATCTCTCTATTAGTTTGATGGAGTGTTCCTGCTCCGGAACCTGAAACGCTTGGTGGCATGAGGTGTGTAACACTGCGGGGAAACCTGGATCCAATGTAGAATTTCACGCAGAAACGCAGAACCCAACTGGAAGAAAACCCAGAAACATTGGAAATTATCAGGGACACATTATATATATTTTTTTTCTGATGCATATAATGTCGTACCTCACTGATTTACACAAATTCACCCACCTGACACAAGCCCATTGGGGGATAGTCTTAACCATCTTTCCTAAGCTCGTGGTAACGTGGTGATAACTCACCCATACATACAATGTATATTATTGTATGGGTACTTACACACAAAAAAAAATGTTTATATAATCTTATATACAAGTAGGAGTATATGCTCTATATCTCTTGTGTTTGATCTTTCAAAAGGATTTGTAACCTTGAGCTTGCGCACAACTACTTCCGTGGTCACTCAGACCTTCCCACGCACTGTCCGAAAAGATGAAGATGTGGTCCATTCCCTGCTTTCGGTCCTGAGGGCTTGAGCAAGACCAGCACAACCATGATTGATCCAGCAAAATCCCATGCCAGTAACAATGAATAAGAGGCGTGATAATTCAGAATGATGGTTTAATACATGGCGTTTAATCATCCTGTTGTAGCGAAGATGTAGGCAAGAACAGCCAATATATGCCAATATATTTTTTCCACTATAGTATCGAATCCTCCCAATATGGGACCCCAAGATGAATAGACTCAATACTATAAACCAGGGTTTCAACGGGAAAGGGCAGTATAGTTTGAACTCGGGTATGGAGAAAATCACAGCTCCCATGTATCCGGGGGATTCAAGCACTCCCAAAGGTGACCCATCGTCTTTGGGTCATCGAACTGTGGGTGGTTCAACCCCCATGGAACCATCAAAGCTAAACACCATTGGCTGGGCCAAAGGGTCAGCCAGGGCCCCACACAAAGTACGTCAGCGACTTCAACAACTCCTGAAGCTGCCAGGTGATAGGTTCCTCCAATCGGAACTTGGGACGAATAACTGGACATAGCTGGAATGAACATCTCCGTAGAGCACTTGGATGATCGGACACACTGGTAAACTGATGTAAACTGCTGGTGAACCTGCCGAGCTCTCAAAGCCATCGATCTTAACTTCCACCTCTGCAAAATACCTAGCAAGAATCGCAGTTCCACATTATTTTTAGTGAGCTGACATTATCCTAACACTGGAAACACTCTGGGATTTGTTTTAACGGAAAACCGACTGAAAAGGGATTCCTGCAACATGTCCCTTGAACGTCCTTGAACCACTCCAATAGACTGATATCAACTGCATTTTCCTGACATGTTCCCGGAAAAAAAACCAGCGATGATTTCGTATCTCCAGGTCCAATGCGTCCAAGAAATCCCTCCTGAAACTTGTTCTCTGCCTGATCGGGCCGGCGGTACCTGGATGGGGCGGGGGTGAGAGTTGAACCATGGATGACAAGGTGTGCATAGACATTTTCTTCAACAACAATTTGATATGGCTGTGTCTGAGAATGGATACAGTATGATTAGTCACTGGTTTTTGGGGTACCCTATCTTTAGACAGACCCATGAAATCGTCTAACGACTTGGATGATTTGGGGGTACGCCAGGGTAGCCCTTCACCCGATTTTAGGCCGCACCTTTTTGCTCCAATGATCAATGGATTGGCTCAAGAGAAACTCCGGCTTCCTGTAAATGATTTGATATGATTTGATCCTTTTCCGGCAAGTGATGGCCTGTTGAAATATAAGAACCCACTTTTGGTATTCTTTGCCATTTCGGTTCTACTCCATTACATCCCTTACCCATGCTGGTGACTTCAACCCATCAGTTCAAATTCATCATCCCTTACACAGGACGGAACCTGAGAAAATGGGTCAACCGTTTGAACAAATGGACCAGTTTACATCACTGAGTTGGATCTCATCCCAGCGACCTGGCTGGGATAAAGAGGGGGCTGCAATCTGAAAAACCAACGACAAACTGAAGGACATCTATGAAAAATCAGGCAATCCGATCCTGAGAACTCACCTGGAAGACCCCCCAATGTTTTCTGGTCTCGAAGTTTCTGGACTTGGAAATTGGCCACTTCAGTGAGTTCCATCTTAGATTTCAGGGCTGTATGCCCAAAAGAAATCCTGTGGGCAGAAGGGGTAAACTCCTCCAGTTGCTGCTGCTAGTTGTTTCATGAAATCGTCAGGAAAAAAAACGTAGTTTTGTCAACAAATTGTGTGGGCATGCTTGGGGTTGCAGTAGTTTCTTCCCCCGAGACCTGTGCAATTCCTGGAGATCCCCAACTCTTTGGCACTGGGGCACTTCTCCTTGTGGTTGCGGATGATCTGGGAATGATAGTCATCACCTCAACGTTTCGACTGCAACTGAAGCCTTAAACCCATGGATTGGTTACTGGGAAAATTTACAGGAAACCATGGATTTTCCCATGAAATATAGAGGTTTCCTGCAAATTTTCCCTTAAACCAATCCAGTGATTGAAAGAAATTGGTTTTCCTGGTGAGTTCGTAGGAATAAGACCAGAGAGGCATGGGGTTCACTTTGGATATTGACCTATGGGACATCCCATCGCAACTGGAATACGAAATGAAGCCTGGAAGAACTCCTTGTTTAGTGTTGTAATATGTCCATTTTGGGTGGCAAAAGACACACACCCACCTGTCTGAGGGTTAATCCCAATTTTGTTGGAGCAAAATAGACCGAATTCAACCAACACTGGGTAGAGAGAGCCCTGTTTTTCCTGTGTTGTTTTTTCCCTTTGGTGGTATCAAATATAGGTGTTTACTGTTCGCACATTCCCTTTTTGGTAGAAACCCCACATGTTGATTTCGAGAGTCATGGTCCTGATTTTCCGCACGCGCGGTTGATCCACAGAAAACAAAAAAAAACATTTAAAAAAAAAACACATATTGTTTATGTTTTTTTAATATGAATTAGTTCAACCCAAATTTTGTTGGGTCGAAGTGTGATTGACCTTTCCGTCAAGGGCTCTTTTTGTGGCCGACCCTTCCCCACCAAGGTTTCCCCACCTTCGATTCGAGTCAAACCTTTGTGCATGTAGGTTGGGGCCTCACAAGATCGGACCCATTGGGATCAAACTTTGGGGATTGAAACCAAAATAAATTCAGGAACCAACAAATACCAAAAAATGGCAGTACACAAGTGGAGAATCCAAAAAAAAAGTTTGGAACCCAATGGTCAAAATCATCAAGTGACAGCATTTACAAATTTCGTTGCATGCCGTTGTGTGGCTAGAAAAGAACATTTCCATGAATTTCCCTCTTGTTCAACACCCAATAGTTAGACAAAAAGATCTATAAATCTATAAACATGTGTATATGACTTTAAATCTTCCCACATACACATCCCCACTTGAATTTCACCTATGGGCCCGGGATCCACCATACTGCAGGATAAGGATTTGCTCCCAACCTCAGCATCTATAAAATGAGATAAAATGATGGTTCCCATGTTACAACAAGTTACAACAACAAAATGGTGGTTGGTTACTTGGTCAGGCTACTTGAAGGGGGAGCGTCCAAGACTGCAAAATGTCCATTTTTTTAATCAGGTTACTCGAAAGGGGAGCATCCAAGACTACAAAATGGTTATTGGCACTTGAAAGGGCAAAGTTATGACTTTTATACATGTTATGAGATGTCCAACTAACACCTTCTGAATTTCAAATACAACATGAAGATGTTTGGTGCAAATGACTGAGATATATCATGGGTTGTAACCCTGCCTAACTTGGCCAAATTCCTGACCAAGGCCAACTTCAGCTGCGTACTTCTGCATCTTGGTTCTATGCCCATCAGAAATGCCATCGTAAGATATCGTTGGTAGTATCTCTTTTTTTTACTTTTTTTGAGAAGATATTAGTAGGAAAATACCCATTCATTTACTTTACTTATCCTGTCATTTCCAGAATTTTCCAGAATAGTTCGGAAATCAAATAGAACTTCAAGAGAACTTCAAGATTGGTATGCTAACTGACGTCAACCTCTGAAACCTCATGGCCTTATTCTGGGTAGGTCACGTCCTTTCCCAGCAACGAATCCAACGTTGGAAGCCACTGGGCACCCCGAACCAGATGCAGGTGACAGGCCCGATAGTCCGGCACCAGGAAAAGGTCCGCCTTCGTGAAAAGATGTGTTTTGGGCATGGATAATCGGGAGGATCAGCCAGCGAAATGATATGAAATAGTGCCAGGACATGAAGTATGAAGAAGATCAGAATAACAGAATCCATTCAAGAGAAATCAACATCCATTAAATTGGAATTTCATGGGAGAATGTCCTTGATTATAGCATCTACCAACATATGTTTGTCTTCCAGGAAAAAATCAAACCCCAAACTCAGGCTTTCACCATTGAAAACGGAGGTGTCCTGTCAATCCAGCACCAGCCTCCTCAGGGTCCAACGTCCGACAGGCCGAACTGGCGAAGTAGCGGTGCAGCAGCACCTCCACACCCCACCTGGAGAATGCTGGGGAGTCTATTTAAAGGTTGGTGTCATTGGACTGGGTTAAGGGAAAATTTACAGGAAACCATGGATTTTCCCATCAAATATAGGGGTTTCCTGTAAAATTTCCCTTAACCCAGTCCAATGATGGTGGTTCTACAAGTTGAGGCCCCCGATAGCAAAGTTGATGCACACAATTTGGTGAACATGTTTGGGTTGATAAAATAATGCATTATTGGATCCCAATGCTTATAATTGATGGGGACAACAGAGTGGTATAAAATCAACTATCTTGTAGGGATATGAGAGTGGGTACATTAATGGGAAATCATATATATATATATATACACAGTATATGTATGTATATATATATATACACACCATAGTGACCATAATGTAGAGATATCAAATATCAGTAAGTATAATTAGGAAATCCACCAAAAACTCAAAAAAATCAACCAGAAAATGTAGGGATAACCAATTCAACCAATGTCTGGGTGTTTATTGATAATTTGGTTATAACATCAACCGATTTGGGGGATGTAAGTGTGGGATAGTGTGGGTATGTCATGGATGTATATATTATATAACATTGTATAACATTATATAACATAATTAATTAATTATATAACATTATATGACCATCAAATGTACATCTAGATACCAAATGATATGGGTTCGTCTGAAAATGGTAGATGCGTCAAATGGTCACAGATGAATCATTTAGACACAAACTCAAATGCCTCAAAATTCTCACGGAGAGGGCGCGGGAAGCAAGGTCCAAGATGATCCGAAAAACATGGTGAGTAGCACAAAAAACTCAAGTTGGGGATTGAAGCCACAAGATCTGGGGACAACAAGTGGTATTTGACAATTTGATCAACAAATTTGCGCTTTGGCATGGTTCCGCCAAAAACAATGGGATTCAAGAAACAAGAGCATACAAAAAATGCGCAGCGGGGGGAGCCACCCAACAACTAATCAAAGTGGGAGTGTTTACGACCAAGCCAAGACTATAAACCAGCATTGATTTGATCACATCTCCAGTCCCCTGCCCGTTGAAGTTCGACCCGTAGCTACAGCCATTACTTCACCCCAGTGCCGATGCATTCTGTCTTCAGAGACCGACTCAGTGTTTCTTTCTTGCGCGGCGCCATAGTGATCACGTCCTTTGGTGATCCTTTTCGCGGAGATATCTGAGATACAGGTTGCCTTGGTGCGGCTGTGTGCGCACCGCAGCCATCAAGTCATCAAGAAAATTGAATCAGTGGTCACCCTGGTTGGAAAGGCAAGGAACTGGGGTGATTTCATACACGTTTAGTTGGATTGCACAGCTACTGACCATTTCCCACCTGGGCTGTAAATCCAATTACAGTATAGGGATCCTACTCCAACTCACCTTTGATTTTTTGCCTCAAATCTGAAGTTCTCGCAAGATCTCCAAGTTGGAGGTTTCCAATCCGTCGGGGTACCCTCAAATCATGTTGACTTGGGGATCCCCCATGGTAAGAACCCCCCTCAATTTCTCCAAAGTTCTCCAAGTTGCTATAGGAGACCTCCTTCAAGTAACTCACCTCCGCCCGGGGCGATCTCCTCACCCCGCCCCGCGCCCCGCGCCGCGCCGTGCACTTCGTCGGCGCCTTCACCGCCGGCGAGGCCTCGCAGGTGAGGCCGGCGCAGGCGGCGCCGAGGTCGGTGCAGCGGTGCTGGGCTTCCAAGAAACTCCTGGGAAAATTTGAAGGTTTCCGAAGTCAATGACAGTCATGGGGAGTAGCTCCAAATCATCTAGGACCACTACGAGTTTCCATTATAAACATTGATAAACCATCCATTTTTTGAGGTACCCCGATTTTAGGAAAACCCCAAATGGGCGAAACATGGGGGAAAACTGGGGCAAAAGATGGGGTAAAGGTCACGGTTGTATTCCGAAACTAATACAGTTGTATTCTGAAACTTATATTCCGAAACTTATATTCTGAAACTAATACAGTTGTATTCTGAAACTTATATTCCGAAACTAATACAGTTGTATTCGGAAACTAATGCTATGGGCTCGTATTCGNAAACTATTGTTCTGGGCTAGTATTTGGAAACTTATATTCAGGAACTAATATACAGTTGTATTCTGAAACTTATATTCCGAAACTTATATTCCGAAACTAATACAGTTGTATTCGGAAACCAATGCTATGGGCTCGTATTCGGAAACTTATATTCTGGAACTAACACAGTTGTATTCTGAAACTATTGTTCTGGGCTAGT
>BGPT01002357.1:20881-52584 GCA_003297045.1 Symbiodinium sp. clade C Y103 | reverse complement strand
GGAATTTATATTCCTAAATACCCTTGTTGATCTTGCCAATTGAATGTAAAGTTTAACGGGGGTGGGAATTTATATTCCTAAATACCCTTGTTGATCTTCCCAATCTTCTTCATTGATTGCATAGTTGAACCAACATTTGTTTGGGAATGGGAAACCTCTACGCTGCAACGCCTGGGCAAAGCCCAGGCGTTGCGCGTATATATANTTCTTCATTGATTGCATAGTTGAACCAACATTTGTTTGGGAATGGGAAACCTCTACGCTGCAACGCCTGGGCAAAGCCCAGGCGTTGCGCGTATATATATATATATATGTATATCTGGGTAAATTATAATGATTCACTAATTTGAATTAAGGCCATTTGGGGATGATTCCCTATACTAACCATATATTCCAGTGAGGTCACAGTGAGGTCGTTATAATTTACCTAGATATNAATTAAGGCCATTTGGGGATGATTCCCTATACTAACCATATATTCCAGTGAGGTCACAGTGAGGTCGTTATAATTTACCTAGATATATATATATATATATATATGTCCCGATCAATGAAGATCAATCCCCAAATAAATCTCTATTTATCACATCATTTGGGGCTTTCCTAAAATGGGGATCCCCAATAGCTGGATGGTTGATAATGGTCCCATCAAAGTGGATGATTTAGGGGTACCCCCATGGATTGGACACCTCCATTTCTTTATATATCACTAGATCATACTATATATATCCTTGTCCTCATTAATTAATGGTGATCAATCCCCATTAAAATCTATTTACCATCTGGTTATTTAACATAGCCATGGAAGCCATGGCCAATTTTGGATGATTTTCCCAGCGAACGAAACCTCCATTTAGTTCGGGGATTTTCCACGGCTATGTTAAATCACCAGAGGGTACTTGTTACCATCCGGTAATCCAACGTGGCAATGGAAAATTAATTGAAGCTTTTTAATGGGACAATTATCTATGAATGGTGGATTTTCCATGGCCACGTTTGATTACCGGAGGGTAAGCCATTGGCTGGTAGAATCCACCCGTTTCATGGGCGAAACTGCCGATGTCTCGCATCTGCCTCTTTGGGATCGCTACGTCTAGGCCACAAGTGTCGCTTGGCACGCACTGCTGCCTGGAAAGCCGGAGATTGGCAGCATCCAACACGTGAAACATGGAGATTTCATCAGATTTCATGGGATATTCATGGTATATCCCCGGGGGAATCCTAGGTTATTTATGATTTTCTATGGTGATTAATGCGATATTGATGGGATATGAATGGTGATAAATGGGATGTAGAATGATAAGACTTTGATACATGTGGTTCAAGAGTCAGCAATGATGGGATAAAAAACGGAGACAATTTCGGGTATGCAACTCACAATGTGGTGATATTTGACCAATTTTTACGATGTGTGCATTGATCCATCCTCAACTCCTTTTTGTCAGTGCAGAGGTTATCAACAAGCTGATCCAGCGGAGCGGAGGGACATAGCGGTTTCTGAGGAATGATGATTTCATGGGAGTATTCATGGGATAGTATAGTGGGTATAAATGGGGATATATCATCCCCAACTTATTGCAATGCTGAGAGGAAAATGACTGATCAAACATCAAAATTGGGGGGTTTGCCTTGACTTCAGACGCATTCACCTGTAAAAATTGGATTGACAGCAACAAGCCCTGCGACTACATTGAACCAGTAAACATATTTAAGTATTGGGATTTTAACATGGTTGATCATCTAGACATAATGGTTGACGGTGTTTCGAAATTGACTGCGTTGTATTGTTTTGTCATGTTTTGTCCTGTTACACTCAAAAAATGAATTCTCCAAGCCAGAACTTACTACTATTTGTAGATGATTTTCCCATTGAGTGAAAGGAAATCTACAGGTTTCGGCCATTTCCCAGCTAGCCACGTTTCATGACACCGGAGCGTACCAAGTACCCATTCTTGAACCCCATGTTGGTTAAATCAAAATTACCCTCTGGTTATGACTAACATAGCCATGGAAAATCCCTGAACTAAATTTGGAGGTTTCTAGCTGGGAAAATCATCCAAAATTCGCCAACTATTCCATGGCTATGTTAGTCATAACCACAGCGTAATCAGCATATCAATAGATTGGTTAATGGGAAAATTTACAGGAAAACCCCATATTTCATGGGAAAATCCATGGTTTCCTGTAAATTTTCCCTTAAACCAATCCAATGAGCATAAAATCTGAGTCCAACACCTCATGAATCACCATCAAATCTGAGTCCAAGCCTGGCGTTGCCGGATCAAGCGCACCCTCCAGGGAAACCAATGCTTCCTGGCGGCCGAAGCAGGAAAGCACACTGAAATTCGATGGTTTTGGCATGAAAAATGATGGTCTAACTAGGGTTTAACAAGCAAATGATGTGTTTATCCATGAAACATGGTGAACGAAATATGTGGTTTAACTATCGAAAATGATGGATTTATGGTATCATTAATGATGGATTTGTGGTAGTTCAACTATATGAAAAAGGGTGATTTAACTATTGAGATGCTTCACAGTAATGGTGATGTGACCGTAAACAATGGAATTCATAATTACCCCTCGGGAATTAGCTATCAGTCTATAGTAATCTGAGGAAATCTGCGGGTAAATGGACAGTTTCCACCATTTTTAGGTGGTAAATCATCGAACCAAATGGGCTATGTCTCATACGTAAATTCACCCGGGGGGAAATCCGCCTTCCTAAAATAGGGGTACCCCCAAATCATCCATTTCTAGATCGGATTTTCCATTATAAACCATCCATTTTTGGGTACCCCCATTTTAGGAAACCTCCATTTAACTATTAGATTATAGTGATTTCACCCATCTGCAACATGGACAAAAAAAAATATCTGAAAGTACCCTCGGGTAATTCAACAGTTTGCGTTTAGATGGGCCATCTAGTTCGATTTATTTTTTGGTTCTTAAACATTCTGATTTTCCATAGTCAATGGATTGGTTAATGGGAAAATCTACAGGAAACCATGGTTTTTACCATCAAATATAGAGGGTTCCTGTAGATTTTCCCTTAAACCAATCCAATGACATAGCTATCTCAAATTACCACAGGGAAAATGAAACCACCCAGCAACAAAAAGTTCTTGCAGGTCAATTATCACCCTGCTTGACTTTGTCAAAAACTTGTGCTGGAAGAAACATCTCGGCAAATTAGAATAATTCTCTAGCCTGAAATAATGCTAATATGGGGATAATTCCACTTGACTAACCACTAATTCCAGTGAGGTTGTAGTGAGGTTGTAGTGAGGTCGTTTTAATTTCCCCAAGAAAACATGTGCTAGAAACATGACCAAGACAAATTGTGACACTGGTGATTTTTGTTCACGAGTGCAGGAGAAACATCACTGGTAGGCTAGTTTGAATAGTGTGGTTGATATACCCTCTAGTAAACAGTCACATAGCTATGGAAATCACCATCTTTAATAGGTAAATCAACTATAAATGGTTCATGTTCAATAGCTATGTTAGTTTACTAGAGGGTAGTTTTTAACATACGCATACATAATTATACATACGTATATATATATATATATCTTATACATATATTATTTTTGAATACCAGAATATAGTCGATCATTGTTTTCAACATGTTTCCACATTCCACAAAAACCACTGCCATTTTTGGACCCCTTCCAACCACACCCCCGGCTTACTTGCGCCCTCCGCCACCTGGGGAAGTAAAAGGTCCGAACACCCTCGAAGGTGCCGAAGGCCTGCGCGGTTCAATTTTTCAATACACATCAGTAGTGGGATATGTATGTACCCATACAATTTGGGCTTCCCCAAGTTAGGTGTATATAAATTGGTTTACTGGCTTATAAACCCCATGAAACATATATGGATATATAACATGATATATCTACCGTCTCTACCATAAACCCGAGTTATTGGAGTTATGGGGTAATTCAGGGGGTGATTATAGGATTATTCTGGGATTATGTACCCATCGATTGGTATCTGCAATGTTATACTGCGGGCTGTGATCATGTGGTTATAGCAATTTATGACTGAAGCATCTTCGGATTTAGCTTACATATCCCTGATCTGCCAGGCCTTCTTATCTAATTCACCTTGGAACTGCTTGAAAAATATTGGAAACCATGTTTACCGTTCACGACAAAGGCAAGCTGGGTTAAATTCGCAGGCCATGAGGACCAGTCCAATTTCTATATGTTTTAGTGGTATGCCATTGACATGTTCGCTATAGTTTGCCCACGGGGGAATTCTTCAACACCATTTGGGTTCTGGGTATCTTGATTTCTGGATTGTGACCAATGGCTACTTCTACCTGAGCCACTTGAAATGTGAAGTCCGACAAAAAAATGGATTCAACCCATTCTTACCCTCTGGTAAACTAACAGTTTACCAAATCACCATGCTGTTCATGGGAAAATCCACGATTTCTATGGCCATTTTCAATAGCAAACTGTAACAAATTACCAGAGGGTATCTCTGAAGTCTGGGGTTTCAGCCGACCTATCAACAGTCATCCTGACTCTCCATGGTCATTGAAGGTCGATCACCGGTCGGGATCAGCCCAGGAAGAACGGCATCAACAGATTATATCTGGATCCAGCCACTTGATCGATGCTGATACACCCTCTGGTAAACGTTTACAGCTTGCGAACTGGAAAATCACTATTTTTAATGGGAAAATCACTATTTTTAATGGGAAAATCTCTATCTTTAATGGGAAAATCACTATTTTTAATGGGAAAATCAAGTATGAGATGCTGATCTTTCCATAGTTATGTTAGTTTACCAGAGGGTAATGGGGATGGTGACTTACAATCACTTGAAAACACCAACCTTCAACATTCCTCAACTACTAGGTCGTTCAGAGACCCATCTGCCAAATATCGAGATCAAATCTCATAGGGAGTGAAAAGAACCAACCATTGTTTCAAATTGCGTAAGACTTATATTCAATCTTGGGAAAGGGAACCTAGCATCACTTGCACTACCTGTACTGTACCAGGTATTTTCAAGATCATCTGCCTGGCGCCAGGTGCAAACACATTCCAGCTTTGAGGAGCACCCCGCACCATGGATTGCAGCTCTTTTTCTGCCAGTGTGGGTTAGTCCAAAACATGGTCAATCTTTGGTCCACAAAAAGTCAATCTTTTGCAGGTTAATTTCCATTGCATAAGAACAAAAGGATTTAACTACCCATCCACTTGGTTGGGGATGTTCCCCCCAAGCATTGATGATGGACCCCTGGATCCTTTAGCTGGTAGCTATATCCAGAGGAAAACCGCTGGCAGTTCCGCTCCATACTCGACGCCTTTGAAGCATGTTGCCTTGCTAAAGACCTTGGCAACGCGACCGCGTCAAAGATTGGGGAAACCAGGTGACGCTTGGAAAAAAATGGGATAGCCTGGACAAATATGATAGTTCAAATGGGTTTGCCTGATATGGTACCCCTGTATACACTCGTTTGCCCCACTAAAATTGCTTGTATAACCGCTTCTATGTCATATTGTTGCTTGTATATCCCAACTATCTCCATGTTCTATGCCCTGAAGAAATGCTTAGGGACAGAATGTGGCTTCATTAAATGCGAATAGATTGGGATCCCTGGGGACAATCTTGAAATCACTACTAGGTGCCTACATAAATATATGACTAATTATCCTCTGGTAATTTGTTACATAGCTTTTGAAAATTGCAATTTATAGTGGATTTTCCCGGATTTTCCCATAAAAAATGATGATTTTCCATAGTTATGTCGTTTATGTTAGTTTACCAGAGGGTAATAAGTCCTACTAGCGGTTCCAAGAATCAACATCCGATCACGCAGACCTCCCATCGGCGGAAAAAAGGGACTCGCGAGGTAACTGCGTGGAAGCTCATCCGGCACGGGATAGGCACGGGATAGGCACAACCCGTTTTTGTAGGACGCACAAACTGAGACGAAAGCAGTCTCTGCAGCAAACACAGGGTTTGGCACAGGCCCTCCTGTCACAGATGATGCACAGTGGAAAAACGGCGACCAATGCACAAGTGCTCTTCGATTTAAAAGCAATCTGCTTTTGGAACTCGTTCTCTTTCGAATCGAAGTAGCAATACGGCACAAAATCACATCTTTTGAATTTCTGTTCCGTTCTATCTTACTATTACTGGCTATTAGACCACATTTACCACAGTTTTATCACTATATCTCCCATTTGTATCCATTTGTCCCCATTCATATCCCATGACTATCCCGTTGAATCTCATTAAATCCAGTTTTTCTTATATCGCATATGTAAGCATAGAATATAGCATGATATATTCTATGTTTATCCTTTAACATCCAATTGAACGGAGCCATCTTTGCACTAACCCGCCTGGAGAATGGAACGTTAATCCAGCAATCGGGATGTCAACGTACCATCAGTCCAACATATGGGTGTAGGTCAAAATTGGGAACCAAATAATTATTCATAGAAACTTACTATATGTTTATTTTACTATTAAATATATATATATATATTCAATAAAGTGTGAATGTCAATAGTTCAATACTAAACATCTACAAAAATCTGTGGTCAATTGCCCGTCCGGTGCGTGATCGGCCTCTTGATGAGGATTAAAAAAGGCCTTGGAACTATTTATACCCTCCGGTAATCAAACGTGGCCATGGAAAATCCAGCATTTATAGATAATTTGCCCATTAAAACCTGCATTTATAGAGTATTGTCCATTGCCACGTCTGATTGCCGGAGGGTAAATTTCTCGGCGCTATTTTTAAAATATGAAACTTATATGTTGTATGCTGCATGTGCTAGGTGATTGTGTATTTCACATAGGCTAGGTAGAACTGAAGAAGACACATGTATGTGTGTATATATATATATATATATAATTGTTTTTCTGCATATATCTTGAACATTTTCGGATCAATAAATATAATATTCTAATATTAATATACATGTATGTAGATATTATATACTATATATTATATCATCTACTATATGTTCCATATCTATATATTTTAGTCGGGATATACTTGGATTGATGAGGATCCCAACCAGATCTTTTTTTGTGATTGATGGGAATTTAAGCAGCAAAACCTGGGGATATTCATGGGAATAACCATCTGGTAATCGAAGAGTTTGCGAAGTTTGCGAACTGGTACAAATGGCCTGTGACAGTAGATGATGCAAACATATTAGAACAATGATATTTACAAAATGCTGATTTGAAGAATAGCAAACTGGACGATTCGCAGAGGGTCACCATATCTTAGGATATCTTAGGTGTGTATAAATCTTTTACGGTGGAATCAGTGCTACCTCATCCCATCTGAGTCCCTGGGTCTCCCGAACAGCATGGCGGCGCGAGCGCTGTTCGCGCCGCGAGGCTGTAGCTTGAGAGTTTTAACTCATTCCATTGTTCTTATCAGATTGATCTAACCGGGCACATGTGAAGTCTGAAACAAGACTGTCAAAAGTTAGTAACCTGCCAATCGAAGTTGAAGCCAGGCACAATTGTGGTTGGTGAACAACAGGCTTTAAAGGTTGAAACATCACTTCAAGTCGAACAGTGACTGGGGGAATTTGAATTTGCCCCAAAGTTGCGCTTGTAGAGTCAGTTTCTGCCAGAGCAGACAAGTTTCTAGATGTGTGAGAACTTCATGAAATGTCATAGAGATAAGAACCAAATATGGGGAACGTGTTTGACATGGGGTTCTGTCGAAATCTAGAGGACACCTCCCTATCATCCCAATAACACAAAAAGTGCTGAGACCCTCTGCCTCAAGGCCCCACCAAATGACCAGCAACGGCTGCTGTTTACTCTGAGTTGTGACAAGCATTCAGAGCTGCCAAAGCCAAAAGCAACAGGTGACAGCGAGGGATGTTGAAATTCCAAGAAATCTGTGAAATGACAACTGGGGAAGAATTAGACCAGTGATATCAATATGAACATACATGAACAAAGCAAAAAAAAAGGTAAGGAGAACAAATCTGTGGCAATTGGAAATCACACATTTATATAGATTAGTTTCCCAGCTAGCTACGTTTGATTACCGGTGCCGGAGGGTAAATCTGTTGAGCCATCGCTTAATTCCCGAGGCTCCCATCGAAAGAGTATCCTAACGATCGATCACTTCCCAGTTGATGGATGTAGGTGTACAGTTTACAACTGATATCATCATTCAAGTAGATTGGGGACCACGTGCATAGACTGAGGCTTTATTGGCTCGCAAACGTATTTGTTCTCTATATGTATAATATATATATATACACATGTATTTTATATATATATATATATATCATAGTATACATATCTCATAGTATATCTATATATCATATTATATATATGTATGATTATACATGTATATATTATATATAATATTATAGTATATATGTATGATTATACATGTATATACCCCATTGACATGCCCCAGAAATGCTTCGGTACATCCCCAATTTATTGCCAGTGTTATATCCCAAATACGCCCATTCTCACAAGAATATATTCCATATCATTCCATTCTTCTATGAAATCACCATCCAATCACGGCTAAATTTCTATTTTTGGGTCTGAAAAATAGGGTATACCCCCAATTTTCCTAGCCATTTCATGGGGATAATTTTTGGACCAACCGATTGGATTTCGAGGTACACAACATTTTCATGGCTACCCTCTGGTTATTTAACAGAGCTGTGGAAAATCCCCGAACTCAATGGAGGTTTCGTTCGCTGGGAAAATCATCCCAAATTCGCCAGCTATTCCATGGCGAACTGTTAGTCATAACCAGATGGTAAATCACCATCAAATCATGGCCAACCCACGGCCGTGACGCACATCCAACACTCTGTGAGTCGATGTGTGGCCTTGCGCATGGCCACACTTGCGGGGTGGCAGGCATCGATGATCTGACAATAGATCGCCTGGTTCAAAGCGGCTCTGGAGGGGTACTTGGTGCTTAAAAAAAGCTCAGGTTATGGGAAGAATTGGCTAATCAACTAGTCTTAAGATGGTTTGTAAATGGGGGTTGTAAAGAATAAGAGCAAATGTGTTCTTTAAAAAAGTTGGGGACATATGTTTTATGATAGGTGTGTCTAGGCTGGACATGGTAATAAATAAGTTCTGTGAGTGGGATATTGAGGGGATATAATGGAATATATTACTTGGACATAAGGTGATTATCAATCAACAATGAGGGAAATGGGGATTTAACAATTACATATGGAGATGTTTTGAAGATGTTTGATAGTTTGATACGTTTTTATTGGTACACCACTAGTTTCAAAACGGTTTATGGTAGATATGTCGAACTGGTTAATCGGGTTTGCGAACCAATACACGTTACTGGTGGGCAGCACCTTGTAAGTGGGTCATAAGCGCAGGGCAGCACATTGCAAGTGGGTCACAAGCGCATCGGTAAATCTGGTAAAGTATAGGCTTAGTCCACTTATAACTGGGGTTATAGCATGTTACAAGCCGCGTTTTAATTGGGGTGAGTCACCAAGTAGTTATATAACAAATGGTCTAAGGTAACACACATACAGGAAATAGAAAGTTTACACCAAAGCAAAAGTTGTTCTTGCAATTTCTTGTGGCATTTGATCAGGATCAAATGGGGCGAAAAAATCACTGGCAGGTGGTTACCTAGCTGGAAATTACCAAGTATATCAATTCAACATCAAAAGCGGGAAAATCCCTATATTATATTGAAACATCTATGATGTGAGAGCAATTTCATTGAGAACAATGGCCAGGTACAATCACTGGAGGGTAATAGGCTTGCGGGTCCAACAAGGTCAGTTTAATGTGGTTCACAAACTATGCTTAGGTCTAAATGGCTACAAGGATGTGCCCGAAAATTGGGCATAGCCATCAAATCAGGTCAATAGCGGTCAACCCGATGTTGTTCCCCTACATTTCCCGACAAATCCATGGACCGCATGGATCCATTTAATGGGGTGATAAACATCAACTAGCTACTCATCTAGCAGTTGGAACAACAACAATACGACACGCCGATACGTTGAGGTGCAAAGCTACGAGAGTAACTCCCATAAATTACATCTGTGTAACAGAAGTTAGACTTAAACTATCAAAATAATATGTGCATATATATATGTATACATACATATGGTTATATATATATATGGTTATATAAATATAAATGGTTATATATATATATATGGAAGTTAAAAATGTTAACTATTTTGGTAACTACCGTCGCAAGCGAACCTAAACTACCATTGACTCACTATTTGGTGGTAAGTGAAATATGGCAACTACGAACATGATATTCAGCATGTTGTCACTCCTAGAAATAATCAATAGTTGATTACTACCTATTGAGAAGTTTAAAGAATGTATTATCAGATTATTATCACAAATAGCAAACGACACATCTGGGGGTTTCTTGGGATCCCCAAAACCATGGGTTTCAATTTCAAAATTGATCTAATTTGGTCCAATATGGTCTAATTTTGGATGATTTGGGGGTACCCCCATGACTTAGGAAACCTCCATGTTTTGATGGGCTTCAAATTACTAGAACCCCATTGAGAAGTCATACGAGGCCCATCGTTCTTGAGATGGAATCTGGACATCAACATCACGTTTCTTGAGGTAATGTTGGCATATCAATGCCATAAACCCGCCATATTTTGACGGTTTGTCCGACCCATTTGTGGTAAATTTGGGGATGGTGGATCCTATTGCTTTATATACTAACATTATAGATGTTCAACCACCGAAAAAAGGAAACGATAAAGACCAGTGTTGGAAGTGGATGACCTGCGTTGACTGACTCGTCCTTTTCCTGGAATGTTTCCAAGGATCAACAGAAACGAGTGTTTCACCTCAGGAAACATGGTCCCCTAAATAAAGACAACACTACAAAACAACATGTCAAGCAAAACGGTACATTTCACCATGGGCATGGCCAGTTTTTGATATTTAGCACATCAGCTGGCCATTTGATTTCTTCATCTACAGCAAACTAAGAAGCCATGAAGCTCCGCTAACCAATCAAGGTTAACGTTTTGATGGTGCCCCGAGTTTCAGCAAGTGGATCGACTGTGGGTTCTATTGCTGGTTCAGTTGGTTCGACTGTGGGTATAGTTGGTCCAATCACAGTCTTTTCTACAAGGTGAGACCTCCCGGTTCTGTTTGTGGACCTAGAACCCCATTGAGACTGTGTTCGGGCTGATTCCATTTATCATTCGATTGATTTGAGGGGACATATACAGGAAACTGGATATATTTTTGAAGAAAAACATGGTTTCCTGTGGGTTTTCCCAAAAACAATCCATTTAATTTACTATTGTGGTGATAGACCATCCCCCAAATAACATTTTAATGGGTGGTCTGAACCATCCCCAAACTCGTAGGTTTATGGCATTGGTTTTCCCAGATTGTGTATGTATATATATATATATATGGTTTAGTTCTGAATGCTATAGTTTTATCCTCCATACCCTCCGGTAAACTAACATAGCTATGGAAAATCACCAGTTTTCAAAGGTAAATCAACTATAAGGCCATGTTCTATAGCTATGTTAGTTTACCAAAGGGTAAACCTATGGATTTTCCCTAACATAAAGCAATCCGTTGAATAAAAAAAACGACCGTGGCTCCGCAATCTGAGGTCACCCGACGCCACTGGCACATTGCTCCACCTGGACGGTCTACTCCATCTGGTCATGTGCTCATGATTGTCATGAAACATATCTACGATTATCTACGTATATAGATGATTGTGTATATTTCACGCTATATATATAATATAATATATATAATATATAATATATGAGTATATATATAATTAATATATAATTAATATATATATATATATAATTAATATATATATATATAATTAATATATATATAATGAATATATATATATACATAAATGATACGTATTATATATGTAAATAGAGATCTACACGCAATTATATCTATTGTATCTGCCGTGTATAATCGTGTATATAATTCTGAAATACCATGGTGAAAATCCGCCCATCGACCCGCGCCTTTGCGAGGTTCACTTGTAGAAGTCGATTCACCTGCGGGGGTCGTTTTCGTCATGCTGTCAGGCTGTGACTGTGTGAAATCACCTGATGCATCCAATGAAGATATAAAAACTTGGTTTTTAATGGGATAGTACTAGGATTTTCTGGGATTTGAATGGGTGTAATCGACTTTAATAGCAAGTTTTAATGAATCACCTGATGCTCAATTCATTGCAACATTGGGTTGAATGGCATTTTGATGGGATTTCACCAACCACAATGGGAATTTAACCATCAGAAATGCGATTTTACCACTGAACAAATATACAAACAAGATCAAACACGTATCAAAATCCATGGATTTCCTCCTCGGACATGATCTACATTTCTAGTGGATGTTTCACATCTACAGCAGTTTACTCGAAGGTATTTGAAGGGAGTACCCCCTGAAATAGTGATAATATGTCAAAATATATACGATTTCAGTTAGTATTGCACACCTAGGAAAGTCCTGCCTTGCTAGTCCTGGGTTCACACTTGCCAAACAATTCTGCCTCATCCCCAATGTATTCCGCTAAGATCATTCCCAATTATTCTTGATATGTTTTTCACGTTGCCAACATTCGCACTATTGGTTGCGAACTTTTCATTTTTTGTTTCTTACCCTCTGGTTATCTAACAGTTTGCTGTGGAAAATGCCCATTTATTAAAAAAAGAGCCGATTAAAACATAATTAAAAACTGTAATTTTCCATAGCAAAGCGCAACAGATTGCCATAGGGTATCTTTTTATTCTCAAGGGCTGCTTATCCCCCATTTGTTTTTGTTGATACCTCATTCATGTATCTTCAACCACAATTCTTGGTTTTTTTGCAGTATCTGTTGATCAGTTGCCGTATGTACTGACCTTTCCGTTTGGTCAAATGGGCTTATCCATCAATCGTTCATCAATCATTTTCCACTCAAAAATTGCAATACATTGGGGCAATATACTACCCCTTTTCGGATAAAACAAACCTCCGAATTCAAAGAGGAAACTGATGATTACTCTTGAACGACCTCTTGATTTTTTGACACCCAGCTTCCAGAGACAAACCCTACCACAAAGCCAGGATTTAGCATATGTTGTTTCCATCATTTTTGGAAATTAGATCAACACATATGGAAAACTATCAATAAATACACATATATATATATATATAAAATATACGTAGATATCAATAGATACATATCAATAACAACATATAAAAAACACATATTTTATATATAGATATAAATATCTATTTACAAATACATAAAAATAACTTTCCTAGTTCCATAGAACCAAGGCCAACATTTTCACGCTCTCAGTGTCTCGATGAACTTCCGCAACGTCTCACGCTGCCGCTGTGTCTCCGGCACCAGGCAGTTGTCGTAGTTTCTGGCGGCACGGGGAAAGTTACTGCCATAACCATATAGTTAGATTATGTTAACCCAGCTATATATGAGATAATCCCAGTACTTTGTGATCATTTAAGCCACTTCACTTAAAAAATATCTGCACTGTTAGTTTCATAATCCTACTAACTTTTCTAGGTAATAAACTGAGAAATTACTGAGAATATATATATATATACATATAAATGGGATAATTTCACAAAGTGGGACAATTCATGCAAGGTATTTTTGAGCGAGTTCCTAGCTACATGACGCCGTTGCGTACACTCGTACTAGCCCATCCGGTACGGAGTCAACCTTTTAGGCCCTTCCGAATGCTTCACAGTCAATCATGTAGCGATAATCCAATGCTTGACGAATATCAAGAAGCCTCTAGATGGACTCGATTCAAAAGAATCTCCTCACAGGCTTCTTGCTGACTTAGGCAACTGCGCCTTCGTCCGACAGCAGCGCCCAACTTGGCAACAGCCCGCTCAAAGCTCAAAAGAGGGACAATGATCATAGTTAGTTTAAGCCACTTCTTCATGAGATAGTCTCACTTGGGGGACTTACTATATAACTAGGTTTGAATAAGAACCATAGGGCCATAGGAGCATAGGTATAGTTTAACCATGTTTAACCTAGTTATATATGAGATAATCTCACGTGGCTAGCGTTAATATGTAAAGTTTTCTGGGATGATCCTCCAAGTAGCGGATATGGATATGGTACAAAAATGGAAACGCAATGCACCCACAGAGTTGTTCATTTTCAGCCTTCAACCAGCCATTTTAGGGGATTTTAGGGGATTGCCAATTCCGACCCATGTGACAAACTAGGACTAGCGCTTTAGCATACTTTAACAAGCAACCAAATTAAACATCTTAGTCAGTGTTGCAAATTGCAACACGGGTGGGAATTCACCTACGACATCAATCAGAAAACTACATAAGGTCAACCATGTCAGAACATCTCAAACAACTGGATTGTTCCAAAAACGCACGCGACTATCACCCAGAAATTGACCTATTTCACTCTCAATACCAAACAACTGCGAATCTAATCTAGGCAAGCCAGGATTTCCCCTACCAGTACTAGTACCAGTACTCAACAAATCATTTAACCTGACCACACATATGTGGATACAGTACATGATGTGTACTGGGAACGTGGGATACTCATGAGAAAAGACTACGTATATCAACCAAGAGAACGGAAGCAGCAGTGAAAGCCATATCAACAGAAACTTCAGGGACGTCAAAACCAATCAGAAAATATCAAGGCCAAGTACTCTGTTCATTTCTTGGGAGATTTAATAAGACAAAGCGGAGATGCAAGTACAATGCGTACAGGTGTGGTAAAAATCAGTCAATAGATGAAACATTATGTCTGCCCGAATTCATGGTTGGTCACTGAACAACTGTCAATTCTGTTGGTCCTGATGTAGTCGAAAAAATTGATGCATACCCATTGCGGTGAATCACACAATTTTCTCCGTATGAATGTTGTATCAGTATTGGCAGATACCACATAGAGGTCGGCTCCTGTTACAGCTGGAGGTCATCTACTGTTTGGTGGAGCTCGTTGGTTCCCAGAGTATTTAATATATCAATATTAATAATGTATAGCAATAAATAAAATATGTAATATACATTAAAGTTGATGACAAAAGTATGTAGATGTATATCATAGCAACAAACATGAGTAAAAATGATAGGCATGTGCAATTTCTAGCTGGTTGTTCGATTCCATCCCCATAAAATCAATTGGATCGATGACCAATACCCCTATCCCCAATGCCCCTATCCCATCCTATGACATGCTAGTTGGTTGATAGGTATCCTGATACCCAGCTAATCATGGATTCTATGAATCCCCAGCAAACCCGGTATACAACCTCCCTGAAAAAAAAGACAAACAACTTCTGGCAATTTTGTAAGAGCTGATTTCTACAACTTAGTAACAATACTGACTCTGGTCAGTAGGTCTGCAATGCAGATCATAAACTGATTACTAAATTTGACTAGTGTGTGGTGGAGAAACTGAAATCGTATCTCCAACTGGCTCCCCATCTTTGTGGAAACAAATGGTGGTTTTCTAAAATAGGGGTACCCCCAAATCATCCATTTCTAGATCGGATTTTCCATTATAAACCATCCATTTTTGAGTACCCCCATGACTTAGGAAACCCCCAAATGGATACAAATCATACAACCATGGCTTCAAACCGCTCCCTCCTAACCACTGGATTTTTCGGCACATATTCACCACCGGATATCACTGGACCAGACATCTTGAGACATCTTGAGACATTCATATAGGACATCAATGGATATCAATGGATACTGGGATATTTATATGGAATATGGAGAACTATTGAGAAACATAAAAACATATAATATAAAAACGTCATCATGGGACATCAATGATCCATAATGATCCATATTTTTTTATTTGGCTATATTTGGCTCTAAAAATAGGTTCCGAACCCCCACCTGGCATCGTATCCATCTTGCAAACGACGTTCGACCTGGGCGATGTGGAGTTCGGGGTTGGCTCGGACCAGCGGAAACATCTGGAAACCACATAGATTTACCATGGATTTACCCTCTGGTAAACTGTTACATAACTATGGGAAAATCACCATTTTTCATGGGAAAAATCCACTATTTCTATGGCAATTTTCAATAGCTATGTTAAATTACCAGAGGGTAAAAAAAGAATAACAGAAGATGTGCTCAGCAATTTGGTAGCAATTCTGTGACAGTGCTTTTTTCTTGATCTGAATTGTCTAGTTCTAGTTACCCTTTCAAAATCCTGGTTGTGGATCATCATTCCTCATTCCCAATCTAGGACTATGAAATGACACAAGACCAAAGCAATTTGCTATGTCCGAAAATCAGATTTTGCGGGTAGAAGCCTGAGATTTTCCCCATGTCCATGGTCAAACCGACCATTTCGTAGCCACATCAGCCACCGGAAAGAATCGCCTGCTGGGCCGAGAGGTCGTAGAGCCGTGCCAGCAAGCAACCTGCGGCTCTATGCCCTGGGGAAAGCAGCTCAAACAATCACTGGGATGCTATGGATTTTAATGGGTTTCAACCCAACAACAATAGGAATATAATGTAATGATATAATGTGATAGAATGAGATTTACCATCTGGTAATTCAAGAATGGCTATGGAAAATGACCGTTGTTAATCACGTCAATAGGTAAATCATCCATTAATGGGCCATTTTCCATAGCTATGTACCAGAGGGTAGATTAGTTTCATACTTCCTAGCAAAATTCAAACATGGATTTTGGAATCAAGCATGGTTTCCTGTCTGGACATGATCTTGACATGGTGGATTCGCCTTCGCACAAGCTCACATGCCAGCCGGGTTTTGCACATCCCAAAAAACATCTGGGTACCCTCGGGTAATTAAACGTAGCTATTGAACATGGCCATTGAAATCGTGGATTTTCCCATGGAAAAATGGTGATTTCCCAGAGTTATGTAACAGTTTACCAGAGGGTAAATCATAAATAATCATCTACAATGTGAGGCCCCCTAGTTATAAGTTGGTTTATAAACCCCATTAAGTATAGTTATAAGTATCATAAACCATAGTTATTGGAGTTGTAAACCAACTTAGCTATCTAGGGGGCCTCACATTGTATACTTCACTAACCTGAACAGTGCGTCCATTTGGGGATGATATCCCTATACATTCACCATGATTCACGGCCTGCCACCAGATTGCTTCTTCCACGACCTTTCGTGCGTTGGAGAGGATGCTGCCAGCGCTGGGAAAAACCGGGTGGTACGTTTTTCGTAATTGCAAGGATTCAGTACATGATATGCTCCACAATTATGTCGACAAATGAACCATCTGGAAATTTCGAAATGAATTGTTTATCAGCAATGAGCAGAATTATTGTAGAACCTGATCATGTCTAATCGCATCTGGAAATATCACAACTATTTTGTATCATTCGATGGCATGCATCTGGGAACAAATACATCTCATATGGAAGTCTTGGTGATTTAACCACAAACCAACAAAGGCAATCTAATTGTATATCTATATATTGGGATAGAATGGGATATAATCTGGAGACATAATATCTGGATACATGACAAGGCCTTTATTGTAAGATTGCATCTGGAGTTGTTCCTTTGTCGCATCAAATCTTCAGCCATTTATGAAACATCAAACTTCACCCATAGGAATCACCAGTGCCAAGACCAGGCGGCTTGGCGGCGCCATGGAGCCAATTTTTCATGGGGAGAACTACACGACCGTCTTGGTGAAGCAATAAATCGAGACTTGATCTCAGTTGAAGCTGTTCTTTCTACCGGAAACAATAAACATCGCCATGATATGATGTCTGTGATCAAGTTCCACCATTTGGACAACTGCACACGTGGTTGGTATTTAACCTATCTCACACATATGGATTTGTCTGGAAATAGGGACCACGTAGATTACCCTTTTGATATGTGTTTGAACTTCGGTATCACATATTTCTCCCGCAAAAATGTGTTTCCTAAAATGGGGGTACACCCCCAATTATCCTAAATTGGAGCATGTTAGGATTGAAACCCATGGTTTTGGGTAGCCCCCATTTTATGAACCCCCAGGTATCAACATTAATTCATTAATGATTCTGCAAGATTTGCTTGGTGAGTATTGCCAAATCGTTTGCAGTTTCCACTTCATTAGTCCCATGTACAAAAACAATATAGTTTAACATAGCCATTGAAGAATTGCCCATAAATGGCCATGTTCAATAGCCATGTTGAATTACCAGAGAGTAACCAAAAAACAGTGCGGGGCGCCTACTGAAAGCATCAGCCCTGACCTTGGTCTATGGTGAACCCAAAACCTGGGGATTTAAGAGTCTTTAAATCGCTCATTTCCCCAATCAGTGAAGGTTATTATATGTTATCATTGGATTGGTGAATGGGAACATTTACAGGAAACCTCTATATTTGATGGGAAAATCCATGCTTTCCTGTCAATTTTCCCTTAAACCAATCCAATGATGTTATTATCAACGACTTTTAACTATGCCCAATGGTCAAATAGGTTGAGGTTGCTACAAATCGTCCAAATTGTTGGTTGCATTCCAGTAATGTGCTGCTTGAACCCCCCCACAATTTCATATTTAGGCTTAGGATACGTAATTCTGCAGAATGTGTGTGGTTCTTAACACACCATTTTTTGAGTGTCAAATTGAATTGTCATGATTGACAGCCAATTTGTAGTTCTTAAGTTGTAGGAATGTAAGGGCGTTTCTCGAAAATGTGGTACACAATAAAAGGAATAACCAATCAACCTGGATGATTTTGGAGCCCGCCCATTCAAGCACACCAGCAAATCAAAATGATTATGGAACCCCTATATTTGAGGAACCCCTATGTACCATCTCTAGGTGGTTCACTTCCAATGTTTTCTTGTAAAAAGAATATCAAGGCTCACTTTCAATGCCAAAATCATTCTGATTCGGAAGCCCAAATTTATTCAAATGGTTGTTAACACCCATGCTCGTGAATACCCTCTGGTAAACTAACATAACTATGGAAAATCACAGTTTTTAATGGGAAATCCACTATAAATGGCCATTTTCAATAGCTATGTTAGTTTACCGGAGGGTAATCCAGACTCATCCACCAAAAAGTCACATCCCTCTGATCTCGCCTCCCATGCAGTGCACCAGGATTTTTTCCCCTTGCTGGGCACGTGCCTGTCGGACAGTGGCCAGGGTCGAGCGTGAACTTGGGATCATTGCAAGGTGAGGCTACCCACTTTGGTTAGTTTCTAAACCCCATGAATACCATCGGTATATTTCGCATAAATCATAGTCACCAAGTTATTTTTGTCAACTTAGGTGGCCTTGCCGTGTTTCTTTTTGTCTATGTTCATCTCAAGATGTTTGCCAAAGTTTCTGAGGTTTCAATTTGTTCTTATAGTTCCCTGTTGGTTCAAAGTATGAAAACGTATCCCAAAGGCATCCGAAATTGTCATGATTTGTTTTACTGAAAGTATCGGAACAAATAGCGAATCAGACTCACAGGAAACATGTATTAAACCAAAATAGATCAAAGGGATACATCAACAGTTTGAATTATAGATTAGATATGGTCGGATACAAACCTTCGGCAGGCCATAGGCTAGAGGGATGTTGCCTGAATGCTTTGAGGAAGTCAAAAGTGGATTAACCAACAAAAATGATTTGTAGGATACTATAATCAATGGATTGGTTGAAGGGAGAATCTACAGGAAACCATGAATTTTCCCATGAAATATGGGGTTTCCTGTAAATTTTTCCTTAACCCAATCTAATGATATAAGCGACACAGCGGATACCGGGATACCGTAGATCGATTGGCAGCTTCTGTAAAGGCCCATGTCTGTTGGGGAGGTCTATAAAAACACTTCTTTTATGATAGTTTGGATCTGTTACATAGGTTGTTACACAGGTCAAACCAATATGTTAGTACAAAAAGTAATTACGGTAGAATCTATTGGTACAACCCAACTTTACCAAACTTTTACCAACAGTTCCCCATATTAACCAATTTTAATCTTCGGAACATGTTGGAAGATCCCACAGACCCAGCCCATCGCCTCCAAATCCTCCGTGAAAGCCAACAAATGCTCGTTACCTGTCGAGGGGTGAACCCGTCTCGAAAATCTCAGTGATTTACCAACAAAACTACATCTCAGATCATCCAGTGATTATGGTACATTATATTGGTAGGTGATTATGCATTACTCAGTGACTAACCAGTTTCTCGGTGATTTACCACAAATAAACATGTCATAAATGGCAAAGGCATAACGTTTGAATTGCGAAAATCTGCAAGAACGAGAGTTCAACCAAAAAAAGGAAGATTAAAATCATTAATATACTGTTAAAGCCCTTTGCCAGTTTTTAATAGTAATAACCGGGTTATCATTCCATAAAAGGGGTGACCGACAGACTTACAACTGGTATTTGGGGCCATAACTGTAGACATGAAAACGAAAACCCATGGTTTGCCAAGGAAAATGATCTACATCAATGATGGGCTTTTCAGATCGAAGTGTTGACTGGAGGGACGGAGCAGTACAAGGTACAACCAAGAATCAGGAAGTATGTTTGTACCCTGGGGAAAAAAAAATAAATGTAGAAAATTGCCCATTTATAAATGATCTACCTATAGAACATGGTGATTGTCCACATCTATCTTAGCTTATGCTAGGCTAACTTGTAACCCTCTTTTGGCTTTGCACCAACGAATTTCCTGTAACCTTTGGAGCAATTGTTTGGATCTAGTTCTCACGTGGGATCAACCAGCAAATTACGACAAGAATCTGGCTGTCATGGAAATTAAGTTTGACTCATATCTCTACTTTCCTGATCCCACAAGTGAAGGATAACATTAAAACCAAAAAAAACACAAGAACCTAAAACCCCCTGATGTCCTGCAAATGTTCCCTTCGATCATTCCCATTTTTGGCCAGCAAATGAGTGCAAACATCATCAGTTTTGATGGGCTGGCTCAAAACCTGCATTTTGTGATAGTTAACATATGTCCAAACATTCTTGATCAACTCTCTCCTCGCTTTTATTGGTTCAAACTCAAATGTGGTGATACACCTTTAAATTGTTGGGTATAATCAAATATGGTTCACTATTGACTAATTCCCATATCTATGACTTATTTATCTAGTCAAAGTACCTGTAGTGGGATGGTTCAACATCTATTATATCACACTTTGGAGGGATGAACATCATGCACATCCATTCACGAGCTACTTGATCAGTTGATAGATGGTTTAACCCCCTATACTCCATTTATTCACAGTGGTTCATAGCTACCAATAGTTACTAACTGGTGCAGGATTTCTTCCATCCACAGTATTTCAGGGTTCACCAAAGCAGGGTTTCACCGACATGTCCAATGACCAATGGCGCCATTGGAACACCGCACCTGGCACCTCCAAATCCGCCACGGGCTGGTGCACGAAGTGCTGACAAATGCTCGCTTGTTTAGTGGGAACATTTGATGGAGATATGGAATATCAATGGAAACTTAGTGGGATATTACACTCTGGTTATCTAACATAGCTATGGGAAAGGATCCATTTATAGATGAACTATCATGATCTACTGATTTACCTATTACAAATTGTGGTTTTGCATAGTTATGTCAAATCGCCAGAGGGTAATGGCGACCATCCCCGGCATCCACCATGAATGGGTGCTCTAAACCATGCCCAAATGGTAGGTTTGCTATTGACTTTCCCACATTACAGGTATAATTTGGATAATGGTGGTACTAATGAATGAATTAGGGATTTAACATGATACAACCATTAAATATGATTAACCATGGAGATGAAAAAATGAACCAATCTGTGATGACAGCAACCAACACAAACGCGGAGATCTGACATTCAAACAACGTTTTTTTGAACATACACTCAAATACAATTTCTCAGGTGTCACCAACATAATTTGCGAAAGTCAGCTTAATAAACCATGGTTTATTAATCATGGAGGATTCCCCAAATAGTGGTTGACATTAACCATTACTAGGGGGTTTATTAATCCCACCTTGGCATTAGACCCAATCCAAACAAGTATGGTGATGAGATGACTCAAGTGTCTGTCACTGTCACTTAGCCGGTTTCCTTCAAGGAATCACCATTCGGAACAGTATGGGATCCCCACAATGCAACCCACCATGCTGATACCCAGGATGATAAGAGACTGAGAATATCCCCAAAGTAGATGTTAATCGATCACTAAGAAACAAGAAGTATATATATATAATTATATATAATAATATATATATATATAGTAACAGAAAACACACACACACACACACACACACTATAGCTATCCCAACCATTAACATTAACGTACTACTATTGGTAACTGTCAATATGCCAAGCCAAACTGGTGCTTCACCCCTCATCCGTGGGACGATCCTCCCGTGTAACTTCATGTGGGTCTCAGGGTTCAAGCCCTATGGTACCAGAGTGATTTAGTATACCTTTAGGATGAAATATCGAATTCTGGGGGTTATCCAATTTTGACCCATGCCCATGTTGTCTCAGTTTATTCCGGATTGAACAAGAAGGACGTTTGAGCTGCTGACCCATGCTGACCCGCTTTTGGTGTCTGTTGCACGATTTGCATGGATAATGCCTGCGATGAAGTTGCGAGCAGTTGCTCTCTTCAATGACCAAGTGAATCAGGAAGTTCTTTTTCATCGCTGACAGAATTCCTGCCGACCTGAGGTTGACGCCTCTTGGGGGCTTCCGACATAGGTCATAGCACGATTCCGCCGGTGAACCGCTCATCCCACTAGGGGCCCTACTCGTTGAGCTGGGCTACAGGATTTCTATCTTCGCTGCCCCGGATGAGACGAAATCCCGACTTTGATTGGGGAGAGTTAGCCCCAAAATAGGGATACCTTGTAGCAATCAACTGTGGCTTGCTGGAACATCACCCATTTATTTCGGAATCGATGGTTTTCCCAGCTACTGGCTATAAACCTCCGTTGAGTTCGGGGATTTCCCAGCCAGCCATCTTGGATGACCCAGTGCCACTGCCCAAATGTGGTAAACCCAATGCCACCAGTCATAGTAGGTTTATGGCCTTGGGTTGCCCACAGCACACAATCAAACCCCAGTCACATGGCAAAGTCTAGCTCATCTTTTTGTACAAAATTGTATCTAATTACTTAAATACACATCATCACACACAGAATCAATTTGTGAAGTCCAATTTCAGGATCATATTGCTGGTTGTATATCCCAACTACATGAAATACCGCCATTCTTGCTAAATTTGGCAAACAAATGCATGTTCCAATCTTGAGAGCAACACACCCAAAGCCGTTCCAGGGTCCAGGCCAACTTCCGAACGGCCAGTTGCTGGGCCATTTTGGAGTAGGGAAGGCACCTACTGGGGGAGATCAACAGACGCAAACAGGAAATTCACCAACCAAAAAATGGCGAAAAACCAAGAGAGATGATGATGATTTAAGCATTTTAGTGGGAAATCCATGTATAACTCGAAGTGGAAATTGGATGAAATTGGTTCCCACTGGTGTCATTGCCAAGTGGGACACCCCCGAACTTTCAATGTTGAATGGTTTATGGGTTTTGATTATATGATAATTTTGACGAGCAAGTGAACTTGAAGATAAAACTACAATATATTGGTGATACCAACCATGTATAACAATGGACTACATATTGATGGGCCAAATTACTCACTAATTGGGATGCGCATCCAAGTACATTACCACAATGAGATGGAGAGTTCTCCCAGGAAAAAAAAAGTAACATATCTAGGCCCATTGTTGCTGTTGTTGCTGTTGTTCTTTCCTGGTTGAATAGCCGTTTGAGAAAAATCAAATAATAAGTGAGTAATTTCAAGCCTGGATTAATAAACCCCTATATAGGCTGTGACTAATTGGGGGGTACCATTTAATTGGGGGATTACCCCCTAATGGTTTATTAATCTGGGGTTGACATTAATAGCCATATACATGAAATATCTATGAATATCTCCAGTCATCTCCAGCTATACACGCGAAAAATCATGGCACTAGTTGTGTATAGTTTGTGTAGGGATTCCCAAGTCATGGATGATGATAATCTTCTATATAGTACAACCCGCAAGAGTCATCAACGAACCATCCTTTTGTATATATATACACATCGAATTCCCTTGGATAGCATCCCCATAAATTTGATGCTTAGTTAAATCCCATCTATAATTGATGCTTGAATTATGTTAAATCCAGGGATATGCAGGGCTTCTGGTCATTGCATCATGTGCCCCACAGCCACAGTCATCACCTTCGCCCCTTGACGTCGATGCCACCCAAAGGCCACGAACGCAGATCTTCTTGGGAAGGCACCTGAACCGGAGGCACCGTGGGAGTTTTGGAGGTAAGACACACACATATATATATACACATACAGTATTACAGTATAATATATATATATATATATTATAATATAGGGTAAGTTGTAGTGTTTGTATATAGGTTTTTTTCATGGGGTTTATTTAACGAATAACGGCAAAACGGCAAAACCTTTTATACATATCTCAGTCGACTCTTCGAGTCAGTTTCGGTCGCGTTTTCACCTTGCTGGGTCGAATGATGAGCTCTGCAGCCCAGTCGAGATCACAGGAACCATGGGAACCAGCCAGTGCATGACTTTCGGCGACATCAACAGCAAATTGATGGAGCTATCTCGTTTTGGTGATCCCCCAGTGCACAACTGGGACTGCTAGTTTCATGTAGTTTCAATCAGCAAATAAAAAGTATATGCAAGTCAATAGGAATTATCACACCAGGCAAGGGATGATACATTTTGATCTATTCAATTCAATAAATCACTTTTGTTTGTTACACCTCGCCAGCATGCAAAGTCGTTCCGCTACACGAATGTCAGCATCGTGAATTGAACAAGGGGGATGGACAACAGTCGGACAATCTGAAGGTCACAGAATCGAATCAAAGCGTCTCTGGTGAGTCATCCCAAACATAGAAAATCAGAGCAGTGTTCAAAATCCCGCTGTCATTGCACGGCTGATTAGTAGGGATTCCCCAATGATGGAGGTTTTGAACACTGCTCAGGTTTGTCTGCCAATGGGGTATACTCCCCAAACTCACAAGGGAAAATGATGATTCACATTGGGATTTTGGGGTGCCCGTGAAAATGATTAAAACACACAAAAATTAAACAAATGTTGCCACCCTTCTGACCAATATAGTGAGTGGCACATTAATTTCAGTCTTCATCAGGGATCCAATCTGCCACCCCCTCTAGTGACCCGGGTTGCAATACAGACAAACGTCATGGTTGACAGGCAAACATGTTTAAACCACCAAACAGTCAATTGATTCGTATCTAGCATTGTCAACCTGCATTAAACTCTATCGGACCTGTTGCAACTTTGGACTCTGAAGCCAAAGAAACGATCACTTCAAAGATCTTCAAGGTGTCATTTCATTTCTCACGCAAAGGAATGTCTGAGTTAGCGGGTCTTAAGGTGTTTTAAGGGCATAGATTTTTCCGGTACCCGCAAACAAACACATGAGGGGCGGACAAAATTTTGTTTTCCTCAAAGAGGACATGGCTAAAGTGGGTAGTCCCCTATCGAATGTAAACCTGTGGATTTCCATAGCTTTTGTACTGAAGGGTAAGATTCTGTAAGCTTCAAATGTCATTATCGAGCCTTCCATGGAATCCGAAGGTGGCAGTTGTGCTAAACACTGCGAGCGCTGGTGAGTCGTGTGCCGCGCGATGCGGCGTCGCAGGGGCGGAACTTGCAGAAGTCGAATTCGCATCTTTTGAAACTCCACCAAATCACTTTCGTTGGTTTCACCTCGCCAGGATGCAAAGTCGTTCCGCTACATTGTGAGCATCGTGAATTAAGCAACGGTCAACTGGTTTGAGGCCTGATGGTCTGGAATCCCGCATTCCAGCGAGATGTCCATTTTCCATCGTTTTCCATGATGGTTCTGGCATTCCAAACCAACACAAAGCACCAGTTAACCATCTGGGTCTGGATCAAGATTTTGATACTTTTTTTCAAAAAATGGGTGGTTTCAGACTACAAATGGCTTACCGTCATCGATTTTGTCGGTCCAGGATGGACAACAGTCGGACAATCTGAAGGTCACAGAATCGAATCAAAGCGTCTCTGGTGAGTCATCCCAAACATAGAAAATCAGAGCAGTGTTCAAAATGCCGCTGTCATTCCATTATACTGGTTGATTAATAGGGATTCCCATGGATTCCCCTAATGATAAACAAATAAACACAGACCTCTGGGGGATCATTCCATTTTGTGAAGGGGATGAAGAACGAAAAATTAACGTAATCCCATCCCCATAAAGGCCCGACATGAATAGATCAAAACTAAACCATTGTTTTCTGGGGGGCATATTAACTTCAATCTTCATAAGGGATCAAATCTGCCACCCCCTCTGAACAATATAGTGACCCGGGTTGCAATACAGACAAACGTCATGGTTGACAGGCAAACATGTTTAAACCACCAAACAGTCAATTGATTCGTATCTAGCATTGTCAACCTACATTAAACTCTATCGGACCTGTTGCAACTTTGGACTCTGAAGCCAAAGAAACGATCACTTCAAAGATCTTCAACGTGTCATTTCGGACGAAATGTTGTTTTACTCGAAGAGAACATGGCTAAAGTAGGTGGCCCCCCATCGGTTGTCAAGCCATGGATTTCCATAGCTTGTGTATGACTGGAGGCTAAGATTTTGTGAGCTTCGAGTGTCATTGCTAGTCACTGTGAGCACTGGTGAGTCGCGTGCCGCGTGATGCGGCATCGCGGGGGCGGAACTTGCAGAAGTCGAATTCGCTTGAAACACCAATGGTATCCAGGGTTTCTCTGGAAGACCATACGCAGCATATCCACCAAAGTCTGAACATAATTTCACATTGGCATTTATTTGCAAGGCCATCTGGCCAATACTTTCAATGCTTTACATGGCAAGTCACCAGATTGAAACCTTGGAAATCGCCTCTGATAATTTCACTTGGTTCTAGAAAAAACACATTAGATCTCCACACTAAAATGCATACAGGCATCTTTGAAAACTCATGACAACTATATATTGAGGTTTTCCGGCAATGTCTTCGAAGATTACCAGAGGGGACGTTAATTACCGGCAAACGCTCCCGTCTCCGAAGCTTCAAACATGTGACCCACTTCGGGTGGGGCCCCCAGTTCGGATAGCTAAGTTGGTTTAAAACCATTAACCCTGTAGGCTCTATGGTTATAAGATGTTGTAAGTCAGTGGAGTTCATGGGAACTGTTGAACCAACAAAACCCAACAAACCGAACTGGCGTCCACCTTGCACGTGCCAATGTCTTACGTCCACTATATTTCATCCCAAACGGCTGCGCAGCACTTCAACTTGCTCTTCGAGTAAGGGCCGAAAGCCATCTCTCGCCATGATCAAGCCGAGGAGTGCTGACAAGGGCATCCGTCTCAATTTTCGAAGTAGCATATTGTCTACATTGGGAGCCTTCGTTGAACCGACTTCCTCTTCTAGCATCACAATGATTTCGGGAGCTTCAATCTGAGCTACTTCAAGAGAACTGCGAACATGTGGCAAGAGCACTGCCAGAAATTCGCCTGTCTCCTCACAAACAATAAAACAAAAGTGACAGGTTGGCTGATGGTTTAGCCCATCCCCAACAATACATATATACAAATCTTCAGTACCCTCAGATAATCAAACATGGCTGGCTGGGAGATTAAATGAACATCCAAATGAAAGTTATCGGACTAAATGGGGGACTTTCAATTGCCATGTTTATCATGTTTATGTGTATATATATATATACATACATATATATATATATATGTATAGATATATATATATATACACGTAATTATATATATGCGTGTATACATACATATATATATATATATACCCTAAGGGTCCAAGACCATTATTAGAATAGTCTTTCTTTCAGGACCATTATTAGCTATAGAAAGACCATTTGTATATATAGTCTTGTACAAAAGACCATTATTAGCTATAGAAAGACATTTGGGGGGTACCAACACACCCATTCCGCCAAGGCTCAGGGGCCATGATCGCCCAAAATCAATGGGAATCAACCATGATGGCAATCAACCATAAGTTTTGCATTTGTGGCATCCAATGATGCCAGAATGATGACATGCTGAGAACACCACCAATTTTGTTTTATATGATATCCACTGATGCGAGGATGATGATATGGGAAAATAGCATACTATTTATATGACTTATCACACCAAATTTAGTTTGAATCCATACCTATAACCCTTCCATCCAATCCTGCCGGCTGCTTGGATGGCTTTGCTTGGTGGGATCTGGCTACTTCTGGCATCTACGTGGGCACTGGTGACAAGCGCCCTTGGCTGCAGCTATATGTTGCCAAGCGGTTTGAATTTAATATCTGTAGCAGACCCATTAATGATCTGATCCACCCCTCACAATTTCAATCAAATACGACCCTGTTTTAGAGTGATGCAAATCTAAAAATGGTTGGTCGCCGGAACTGTTCCTTACTGGCACCACTCAAACAGCATTTGTTATCAGGTGGTACCTGCCAAGTGAAGATGAAAAAGCCATGCAAAGGAGATGCGGCCTCAGTTGTTCATGAATCGAATTCACTTATCATCTTTTCATTGCGCTAAACAAGTAGGAATAATCATGGCCGGTTTCATCTTAGGACTATTGGAGGATGCGAACTTGCTCCCGCACCCGAGGGAAATACATCAAGGTGCCACCACCCACCCTGCTACCCATTGCTACCCTGATTTGTGCTGGATGCAGTTGCGTTGGTTCAACCAATCAACTCTTCATATCTACTTTGTTAAATGGAATAGCTTCAGTTGCCAATCACCTTTGCTCTTCATAACAATTTATGCACATCTAGGTTCAAGACTTTTTTGGGGTTTCCCCATCCCAAGCGCCGCTAGCGCTGGTTTTGGCGGTCGATGGCAGCAACATCTCATGGAGACCGAGTGCAGCTCCTGAAGGTGTTTCGGTGGCAAGTGGGTGGTGTGAGCCAGTGGCTGGTGCAACACATTGGTTTTTGGGGATCTGTTCAACCTATTATGATATAATTTGCTTCACTTAAATCCCATAGACAGAACCCTGTCTAGCTAGCCACCAAGTCCACCAAGGAATTCTAGAAAGATCTCCTTGAACAGGAAGACTTTATACATTCCCGTCGTTCTTTCTTGAGACACCGAGCTGGTCTGAAATCAAAAGATCCTACAGCAACTTGGCACCCACATCTGTAGACACTGTTATTATTTAACTTTGGGAGATGTGGTATACCGGTGCGTTGGCACTGTCTTGACATGTCTTGATCAAACTTTTTTGTTGAGGTACCTGTGTTCAGCTTCGTGACACGCTTTGTCCAATCGGATACCATCTCGGAAGTGGAGGCCGAAGTGCCCAATGTTATTTTGTGAGACCAATGTTTTTGAGAAAACCATTATATACATGCAGATCAGACTTTAGTATACTTTAGCTGTATCGTTCAACTTGGGCCAGGTTGATCCCAACAAGGAATTCCTCTTGGAATACCTGGCAACGTTTTGCGACCGAATTCCCACCGATATCGAGTCACAGGACCGAGTTTCATCATAGGACAGCTCTAAATTATCAACATGTGATGGGGTGACAATACTTGGGAAAAACTTGTTTTTAGGCAAGCATTCATCATTTGGTGTGCAAATGTGGTTCAGGATGCTTTGACATGGGCGAGTCAAATTTACGGGTTGAACCCCCAGTTTGCCACGGAAGCTGAGCATCGTGCGGCTCAGCTTCATTCATTTTAATGTTGGATTCCAAATTCAACCGTCAGCAGTGTGCAACCATCAGTTGAGGGGCTCGAGAGTAAATATTTATATGCGACCTGATGCAATTGCAATTGTGGCTGTTTTGGGTGCTGGTGGGTTTCCCATTCTGGGGTTTACTTTTAAGGCCTGGGCAAATGTGGAGGGCGGAGTCCACAGAGCTTTTGCTGCCTACTGCATGGGGAGGTTCCAAAGAACATCCCGGGCAAGGTATCTTCCTCAGTAGTTCCACAAGAAAACGTAATGCAAACGGAATTGCGATGTGTTTTTTGTTCGCCTGAAACTCAAATTCAGACCTTACAATGTTTGCCAAGTGGTTTTCTTTTATCAGGTTATTGTTAATTCATATAGTTGAGTTTCAGGTGGTCTATATAACAATGACTAATTTCCATATAGCTTTTGGGCCCTTGGGATTCCACCAAGGGGTGGGCGTCCAGCTATGAAGCAGATCAAATCTGTGATACAGGCCAGACTTAAGGCCTGGTGGTAAGGGTTAAAGCATGGTACTACACAAACAACTGGAGACCCGAGATAATTTTGATATATACACATGGACACATGGACATCAACATCCTGTTTCATCTCACATTGTAGATCGCGAGATGCCAAAGATCCCTCTTACCAAAATCTTGACAGCCGGCACCTGGCCAGTCTTTGGGAATGTTGACAAAGAAAGGAAAGAAGATCCCGACAAGGGGCCGAAATGCTCCAAAGCAGGAGCTTCACATGAGCAGTATCGGGGGGTTCTTTGGCCAATAGGGTTTTATCATGTATGTTTTATCAATTTTCCCATTGAGAGTTTCATGTTTACAGCTCAAATTCCAGCCAGGAATGTGCTGCAAGTAGAATATGAATGGAACACCATGTTCCTTTTTGGCCTAAAATCAACAACCCCCAATGCCAAAAAAATACGCCAGGAACCAACAGGCCAAAGTCAGAAGAAGGATGAAGAAGCTGACGAAGCCGAAGAAAGTGAAGAAGTGGATGAAAGTGAAGAAGTGGATGAAAGTGAAGAGTCAGGTCGAGAGGCTTCTCAGGATGAAGACATACCGGTCAAGAATTCGGCCAACCCGGATGAAGTTGACACACTTCCCATGACCCTGACGTCAGTCTTTGATGACCCCTTCGAAGACCGACAAAGGTTTCCCTCTGAGGAATCCTGGCAAGACATGGAAGACGCAACGAAGCACAATGAGGCACCCGGTGAAGCTGAGGAGACAGAAGCCAAACAGATCCCGCAGAAGAAGAGCACCCGAAGTGAAAAGAAGGAAGACCCCCCGAAGCCGAAGAAGAAGGAGAAGCAGGAGAAGAAAGGTCAAAGTGAGGCTGAGGAATCTGAGGAGGAAAAGCTTGAGGAGAACAAGACGCAGCTGAAGAAGGAGGAGAAGAAGGAAGACCCCCCGAAGCGGAAGAAGAAGGAGAAGCAGGAGAAGAAAGGTCAAAGTGAGGCTGAGGAATCTGCGGAGGAAAAACGTGAGGAGCACAAGACCCAGCTGAAGAAGGATGAGAAGAAGGAAGACCCCCCGAAGCGGAAGAAGAAGGAGAAGCAGGAGAAGAAAGGTCAAAGTGAGGCTGAAGAATCTGAGGAGGAAAAGCTTGAGGAGAACAAGACGCAGCTGAAGAAGGATGAGAAGACGGAAGACACCCCGAAGCGGAAGAAGAAGGAGAAGCAGGAGAAGAAAGGTCAAAGTGAGGCTGAGGAATCTGAGGAGGAAACCCATGAGGAGAAGACGGGTCAGCCAATGAAGGCAAACACTGCCAAGAGAGAGAGAGAGAAGAAGGAAGACCCCCCGAAGCCGAAGAAGAAGGAGAAGCAGGAGAAGAAAGGTCAAAGTGAGGCTGAGGAATCTGAGGAGGAAAAGCTTGAGGAGAAC
>BGPT01002357.1:0-20613 GCA_003297045.1 Symbiodinium sp. clade C Y103 | reverse complement strand
GGAGGAAAAGCTTGAGGAGAACAAGACGCAGCTGAAGAAGGAGGAGAAGAAGGAAGACCCCCCGAAGCCGAAGAAGAAGGAGAAGCAGGAGAAGAAAGGACAAAGTGAGGCTGAGGAATCTGAGGAGAAAACCCATGAGGAGAAGACGGGTCAGCCAATGAAGGCAAACACTGCCAAGAGAGAGAGAGAGAGAAGAAGGAAGACCCCCCGAAGCCGAAGAAGAAGAAGCAGGAGAAGAAAGGTCAAAGTGAGGCTGAGGAATCTGAGGAGGAAAAGCTTGAGGAGAACAAGACGCAGCTGAAGAAGGAGGAGAAGAAGGAAGACCCCCCGAAGCCGAAGAAGAAGGAGAAGCAGGAGAAGAAAGGTCAAAGTGAGGCTGAGGAATCTGAGGAGGAAAAACGTGAGGAGAACAAGGCGCAGCTGAAGAAGAAGGATAAGAAGAAGGAAGACCCCCCGAAGCGGAAGGAGAAGCAGGAGAAGAAAGGTCAAAGTGAGGCTGAGGAATCTGAGGAGGAAAAGCAGGAGGAGAAGACGATTCAGCCGACGAAGAAGAACACTGCCAAGAGAGAGCAAGGAAAGAAGAGGAAGAAGGAAGAGCCCCCCGAACAACTGCAAAAAAATGTTGTGTTACAACTTGACAGCAGTGATGGTGAGGAGTGCACAGCTTTCAAGGATGACAAGGGGAAGCCGCTGATAGAATCTGAGATGATGCCAAGCAAAGAGCAGGAAGAGAAAACCGAAAAGCTCAAAGAAGAGATCAGGAAAACACACAGGGCTCTTTCCTTCACCACGAACGATGACATCATCAACGCCCAGAGAAAGATGAAGAGGCTCAAGGCAAGGGAAGACATGGGATCAGAAGATGACGACGATGACAAGCTCCTTAGGGAAGCTGAGGAAGAGTCTGATGAGAATAAAGGACGAGGGCGGGGCAAAGGAAGGGGCAAGGGTAAAGGAAGCAGAAAGAAGCGAAAAGGTGAAGAGGAGGAGGAGGATGAGAGTGCAGGCAAGCACACCACGAAGAGCGAAGGAGGCAGAAAGAAGGCACTGAAGATCGAACCGGAAGAATCCAAAGGTTCATCCGAGCCCAGCAAAAGGAAGAGAGAGCCCAATAAGGAAGAGCAGGCAGTGAATGCCGAGGCAGAAGGTTTGAAGGAGCATGCAGAAGAGAAAGAACCAGAAGAAGACACCCCCAAACCCAAAAAGAAGAAAGAACCAAAGGCTGCAAAGTTGAGTCCCATGCAGGTGGCCTTCAAGGCTGCGAAGCGGGCTGGGGATCAGAAAAAATCCAAGGGTGAGACAGGTGACACAGTCAAAAGAAAAATCGATTTTGACAAAGCTGCCGATGATGATAATGATGCCCCGAAAAGGAAACAGTCTGAAGTCACAGACACTCAGCTCATTTTTCTTTTTGGGGTCTAACATGTTACAACAAAAATACTTTAGAACCATGATTTGAGGAAATGTATGGAAACTACTGGCAAAGCCAAGAGTTGCAAGAACAACCTATTGAGATCTCACCCTATCTTTTTGTGAAAACCCATGCGCTCCATCCAATGTGTCTTAACATGGTATGTGGTTGTGTGATATATTGATCAAAGAAATTTGTATATAATAAACATTACGACCAAACCAAATTGGTTGCACCACCTTAGGAACAAGCCCTTCAAGATGCTGCTTTGGTGGCACAATCTGATCGTGAACTTTTCCAGCTGCCTGCGGGAGTTTTGAGAGCAGTCGATGACGTCCAACAGAAACGGATTCCCATCCGTATGCCCTGTCAAAAGTAGGGGTCCCAGTGGAACCAGGGTGAAAACATGCTTAAAATCAACATCTCCGGTATTCACCATCAATTTGTTTTTGACAGACATTGTCCCCAAATAAAGCACCACTCAGGACCTTTACCCTGAAGTTGCCGCACAACTACCATGATGCAGCTCCGGGAAAGCCAGGTACAATCGGGGTGTTGTTGCTTGGCTCGGGGGTGTTCAGGGTGCCTGTGTGGCACATGTTTCCTGTGATCTTCATGAATCTCTTTTTGTTTCATTTCAAATATCCCAAGCTTGGAACAGTCAATGTGATCTAAGGCTGAACAGTCGAACATTCTTTGCTGGCCCTGTTTCGGCGGCACGCATTGAGAAGGTTAACAGACTTATGGATATGTCTTTCAATGCTACTTGACTTCACACTGCTGGTGTTTTTGCTACTAGTAGATGGCACAGTTTTGTTAAGATTGCAATCCCATGGTACCACATGGGATGGCCACTTCTTAGGCGAACGTCAAGAGAGGGGTCAGCCTGTCCTGGACCAAATTTGGGGCCGTGGAAGCGCCATGGGCTTACATTTGTTGGCTATAAATTTTACAACCTTTCAGTTTTGATCACGCAAGTGAACATGAGAAAACAAGTGTATTTCTAGCTGGCCAAATTTGACCTATCATCTTTGTACCTCTGGCTTTTCCAAAAACGAACCTAGGTGGCTCATTGCCAAACGACTGGCGGGATGGGAGAACTTTGATGAGAATACCAAAGCCCGAGATTCATCAGAATCTGACTGAGTGTGCAACACGTTGGACCGTTGCGATTTTCTTGGCTCTCTTGGAATATAGCGATTGGCTGGCATAGGGGGTATTCATTGCCATGGTGATTTTATTATGGATGCAGTCTGATTTGAAAATCATTTGGATTTCACCAGAAAATTCCTGTTTTTATAGTTGTTCACTTTTCGCCTGGGGTTGCAATGGTATGCCCTGGCTAGCCTTGGTCTTTATCCATCCATCCCGTGCTGGATGTTGAGCAGTGCGTATCACTAACACTCTGGGGATGTGAACATGGAAAAAAGCCTGGTCTGATCAAAGTTGAAACTTCTGTTTGTCAATTTGCCCACATGTGTTTTGCAAAAACATGCTCCAAGTCGGTGGAAGATCGCATCAACATTGATTTATTGTATGCAGCTTTTGGGATTTATCGATCAGTGACCTAAAAGGGTTTAGTGCCATGCCCCGGAGACCGGCCCAGCCAGTGTCTCCTCTTGCTCTGAGCGCTCGAGCTGCCCAATTACTTCTTATCCTTGGAGGTCCGGCCATCTTACCATTGCCCCATGGTGGCAACAAAGGTTCTTAGGGGGACTGGTGGAATCATGTGGAATCACACTTTTTGTATTGACGATATATCTTGATCTTTGCCAGTGGCTAAACTTTAATTTTGTTTCCTTGGGTCTGCAAGTACCCCAAAATAAGTTCCTGCCTTATAAATTGTTCAAACATGTTCAAACATTTTTTTGCGGAGGAAACCCACTGAGTTATGGCATGTCACAAAAAAATAGGGGCTACCCAAACTTTCTATCTTTTAGAAAAAGAAGGTACAGGCGATCATATATTTGATATCAAGACATCCCCATAATTCCGCATATTAATCAACACAATTCAACGATTCGATTAATCTGTCATCCCAAGTGTGTGGCTTCTTTCGGGACTGGATTAGTGGGATCCGGGTATCCAGTAGTGACACATGCTCCTTGAAACAAATCGTATATCAGAGTTGTGAATTCCATCCAATTCTGCAGAGTTTTAACTGCTGCTCCAAGTTTACACTGCGTGGACTATGTTGTGGTGTTCGGGTTTTGAACTCAGTTTGGATTCGATATTTTGTATCAAGGATCCTTTGAGATATATTGCACACACGCTAGTCGAACCCCAGATATATCTCAAACGATCCTTCCCAGGAGAACATCAATGCCGATCTCTTTGCAGGGCGTGGTGCCATTAACAGAGCTTTTGGTAAAGTGCTCAGGGGGAAATGCGCATCAACATTTTAGAACATAGGCAGCATCACCAGTTGTACAAGCTTACCTCACCGCTGGGCTGAGTTGAAGATGGGCTGAGATCGTTCCGGCCTTATCTTGTTCCATTCCAGTTCAAATGGTGTGTGAACGCGTGTGTGAACCATCAGCTGTTTATAAACTTTTCACTAGTGGCCTATTCTTTGTCTTTCCTATTTCCCAGGAAGGCCATTGACAAAGAGACTTCGGGAACCTTTGGTGATATTACCACCACGCCAACCCCTCAGCTTTGGGTGGATCATAGGTCCAGATATGTTTTTGTGAATTCTTGAAAACTAACTTGTTCCCCGATGTCGCCATTCACCATTCTCCGAACAACAATAAACATCAAGCAAAAGCCCTGAGATTTTGCCTGGCCATGCCCAGCCACCTGTGCTCAGGGAAGGCTTTCTACGCAGCATACAGCTCATCCTGCAAACCAGAGAAGGCGGATTGGTGACAGCCGGTCCGCCGTGTGGAAGTTTCGTATTCTTGAACCGGGCCACCAGCGGAAGGTCACGGTGGTCCCCACTTGGCAATAAAAGGGGCTATGTGGTGGAAGCCAATTTGATATTTGTCTGAACCGAACATGTTTTTCCCCCAACGTTGTTTAGTAGAATTGAATCACCTCCCCAATTTAAAATGTTCGGGGTGAAAAAAAAACCTTCTCTTGTGGAAGGTGTGGCTGTAGTTTGCACTAAGGATAACGACACGGCTATGCCTCTTACTGTTATTGGCATTTGTTCGGTTGGTGCTCTTTGGAGTGGAGCAGCCACTGAGCACATTGATGCAAGAATTCCCGTATTTCAAATGGCTGGCCGCCATTGTCAAGCACTTCATCCCATGGCTCTCGACCTCATTGTTCTTCTCTCAGAGCTTGCGCAATGTGTTTACCAAAGAATTTTCCTTTAAATGGCGGTTCCAAAATGGATGGCAATGGTTGTTTATGACCCCCCCATTTGAAAAAATGGCTGGTCAAAAAATGTTGTTCGGAACCCCATTCAAGGGAAAATCCTTTTCCTTCTAGTGTGCTGAAATAGTGGTTGCCCACTGTAACCCTCACCTGATTTCTCCGGTGGCCTCTGAGTTGTATGGCTATCTATGGCCATGCGAACATGAAGCCGACTGTGCTATTTGGGGATTGGCTTGGCCCTCAATTGTCCACATCCAAGATTTCATTGATGGCAAGATTTCCTCTAGCTTATGCTTATCAAATTTCTTTAACTGTCATGTAATTTCATGTCTGCTGAGTCCTTGGTCCTATCGGCTGTACAAGAAGATTACACCAGCTATCCGAAAAAGGGTGAAGAAGTCCAAGAAGACAGTTCGCAAATACAGGAAGGATGGACGAACCAGAGTGTGGTAAGCTTAGTTTGGCTTAAAGATTTCCAAACCGATTGGTTGATACTAATCACATCAACCTGTCACCCCAGAATTCCAATCTGGATTGATTCTTGAACGAATTTTATGTTCAAATGGCTTTGGGGGATTCTTTGGTGGTTCCATCAATTTGCTTGCTGTTCATGCAATTTACTTTGACACCATTCTAGCCTAAACCCTGTGATACGCAGAACCCCTATCATGATAGGAAACATGTCCAGTCATGGGAATTATGGTTGGGGCTGCCTTTGCCCAGGTGTGGAATTTCTTCGGTGCTCCGGAAGTCATAGATATACCCGATTGGGTTTGGTCGTGCTGTCCGAGACCACCATATGAAATGGATGGCCCTATGGTTGCAATATAGTTGTTATGATGGGGGTTGGCAATTCATGAATGATGGTTGTGAAACTGTTAGAAATCAACCTTTTATGCAAGTTGCTCTATGGGTCAACAATGATCAGGGATTTTCCATCGATGTATAATGGGTATATTCAAAATCTTACTCAGCCAACACCTAATCTTATTCAGCCCCTGGGTACCCCAATGAAAACACTTTAATCTTTTTCCGGGGTGCCCACCCACTGAGTCAAAAATAACTTAACCAAAAAAAAAGGAAATTGTTTGTCAACCATATTAAGGGTGCGAATAAGGGTGCTTATTCGCACCCTTTCCATTTGCCCGTATGCATGTGTATGTATGTAATAACATACTCAGTGAGCGCCTAAACTTTAAACTTTTTTCCACTATATGGGCGGAATGTCTCAAAATAGGGGGTGCCCGAAACTGTTTGTTGTTGAATTGCAAAACAAAGTTTCGGGCACCCCTATTTTGAGACATTCCCATATACACATTTCAACAAGTGACCTGAGAACCCTTTTTCTGATCCAAAAAAAGGGTTCTCAGGTCACTTGTTGAAATGTCATAAAATGGTCTCACAAGAAGGTGAAACAAGTTTAAACTTTATTTTCGGGAGATACTCACTGAGTAGGATAAATGCATGCAATTTTGCAGGTCGACTTCCAGTTCCACCAGCTGGTTCCCAGGATGTTGAAAACATGTCAGTGAATATGTTTGATTGGCATGTCATTCAGGAGTGTTGGATTCCAACAACCACACATTGGGAGAGTGTAAAGAATAGAACGGGGTCGCTGTTACAATGTGTCTTCATTTTTTCCATCAACACATTCTTTTCCGAATATACCCCATTTTGAGACAAACCAATATTTGTTTACCCAGGCTCAATGATCCTTTTTTACTGGGACACCTACGCTACAGCAATAGATATTGAAATTTCAAGTTAACAACCCACAAGACTAGTGACCTGCGCAAAGCTGTTTGCCGGCTCCTTGCCGCAGAAAACGCCGGGCAACGTGGAGACCATCCGGCGAGCTCTCTATCGGCCTCAAGGTGGCTTGAACATCGATCCACATTGGAAGCCCGCGAAGGTTGGGGGGTGTCCGTGTTTGGGAGTCCTGTGGACCCAACCCAAATCCCTCAAAGTCGGTTTTAATTAGAAGACCTCTGTGAAGAACTCTACCATATGGGGGTGTCTCAAAATAGGGATGCTCGAAACATATTCTGTTTTAGTTAAAAACAATCATTTTCGAGCATCGCTATTTTGAGAGATTCCTCAAAGTCGGGACTTGACATAAGGTTGGGTCCGCGCGCGCGCCTATTTGATTGAATGAATTGGCAAATGAGACTTTTTTTGGGTTGGGTCCGCGCGCGCGCCTATTTGATTGAATGAATTCGCAAATGAGACTTTTTTTGGGTTGGGTTCGCGCGCCATATTTGGGACCAAGATTTACCACAAAGAGTCTGCAAATTTAGGTTTTGTTTGTGGCTGGGAGGCCCCATACCGATGGCGCCATGCTCGTCTCTCAGAGCTGACTGATTTTCTCATTTGTGAGAAGAAAGCAGGGCGTTATCACCCACTGATCAAAGACGGCCTGGATTAATCAAATCAAGGCTATGGCTGTAATTGCCAATTAAATTGTGTCCACCCTGGGCTGATCGAGTGAAATTGATTCAAAAGCCATGTTCCTTTATCAGTGACCCCCAAAGATTTGTTTTTTCTGGGTTGGCCTACAGGGTGCCCCTTGTGCAATTCGCAAAGTGCTGGATCCAGTCCCGTGAAAAATAGAATGGCGCTACTGTGCGCATGTATGTTGTAGATCGGGAGGTGTCAGTGAAGATTCCACCAGAAAAGGGGTTTTCAGAATTGATTTCTACAATCAGTTTACCTCATCTATGTTGGAGACAAAGTGCTCATGGAAAGTAGTTTGCAATTTTCCTGTTGGTGGGTGCCAGGAAAGCAAAAAACACGCAAAAATGAAGCCCGAAAAAGCCCCAACCATAGCAGTTTTGGTTGGACCTTTTTTAGGCATAACCAAGTGGGGTAATCAAACAACCAACGTAGGGTTAACCAGCCCCGGGGGGGTTCCTTTTTGGTACTTAGTGGCTTTTGTGGGGGTCCCAAACCAACAGGAAAATTGCTAAAAGTAGTGATCATTCACGGATAGTATGGGTGTTCAAGGGAAAATGAAAAAATGGCAAAACATATTTTACTTCATGGAAAATAATCGTCTTTCACGATGAATTCACATCTTAATAATTTCATCCACAGACTACACCAAAACTACAAGTGTTGAACACAGTTCACAAAAAGTGGCAGCGTGAAATTACCGTGAAATTACCGTGAAATTACCGTGAAAGACCATTATTAACCGTGAAAGACCATTATTATCCGTGAAAGACGATACCCCCAAAATGCCCTGAAAATGTATGATTTTTGGCAATTTCGGTGTCGTGGCTCGTTTGGCTCTTTGGGGTGACTCTTGGGTTTGTTTCAGGGGGCTTTGCTCCATGGAGGAGACAAGAGTGAGTGCCCTTTTAGAAAGGGTAGCCCGCAGGGCAGAGCGGGTGGCTCTCATGGACACATGCCCTCCCGGAGATGATGAAGAGTTGGGAAGGACTGTGTTTGTGATTTATTACAATCTGTTGGCAAGGCGCCATTGGAAAATAACTTTTCCCCAGTATATTATAATATATACGCTAGGTCAAATATATTGAACTTTGGCTATTTGAATTTACTGGGATATGTCTACTTCTGGGGCCCTTACAAATCATAAAAACAATTTTGGCCTCAGCCTGCCATTGGGTTACAGTTATGACTCTCTGTTTTTGCCACTGCTTGGAAGGAAGAAGCCGGTTTCAAAAGATGCGAAAGTTTCAAAGCTTCAGAAGAAAGTGCCACCGGAAGCAGGCTGGGTATAAATGGGAAAAGCAATTACTGGAGCCATATTCCCCAATTATTGTTTGTTTCTCCAACCCACCCGCTGTGCTGGTGGATATGTTTGGCATTTAGCAATAAACAAAATTTGCTTTGAAAAAGGTCCTCAAAATGAAACGGGTCCCGCGCGCGCGCCAAATTTTTGAGGACCTCTTTCACCCCGAGGACCGCTTTCAAAGGAAATCTTGTTAATATTTTCCCTTGAAAAGGGTCCTCCAGATGAAAGGGGTCCTGGGCTAACATGTGAACTACCCCGACACCTTTCATCTTGAGGACCCTTTTCAATTGAACATATCGAAAGATTGTCCCTTTGAATGGGGTTCGAAAACAGATGGTTCCAAATTTTAAAGGGGTTCCAAAACTGTTTTTGACCATGCGGTTTTTTAAAAAAAATCGCATGGTCAAAAGCACGACAACTTAGAATCTGTCAATGTTGGATTTGATATGTGGGTTTTCCATTGGGACAGGGTCAAGGTGGTGTTTCGTGACTTGAAGGTTGGCCCCAAATTGGTTTTTGTGAATTTGTGAAGGGATATGGCTGTTTCTTGGTGGATGGCCCAAACAGTCCTTCCCCAGAAAAGCTGTGAGCCATGTATGGATCGAAACATTGGTGGGCGATGTTCATAAAATAATAGTAATTTGTTGATAACAAGATTGCCTTTGAAAGCATCATCACCATGTCTTGGGCAAATTCGTTCCGCCTGTCCAGTGGCCACATGAGTTGCACCGAACTGGGGTTTGGACTCATAAGTAGATGGAATTCCCATGTGGGTATGTCTCAAAGTGAGGGGGCTTTTTTGGTGCACACATCACCTTAGAGAAAAGGGGCAATGTTTTAAAGGTCCGTTTTAAATGAAAACATGTGCCTCATTTTGAGACATAGCCATGCCGTAAATGCATGAGATTAAACACAATATTGAAATTGTTTGGGCGGTATTTGAAATACTACTGATCAACATTGTGACCGCAGTGGCCATTGAACTATTTTGGATGTTTTACGTTTACACCATGCCGCCAGATTCTGATGCGACAACAGTTGCAGCTTCAGAAGGAGAAGTCCAAAAGAAACTTGCAGCATCAAAGAAGCCACAGGAGCCCGAGACCAACACTTCCACGGAGGCTGACAGCCACAGGCCAAAACTCTCCCAGAGAACACAGAGCAAAGAGTTTTTGAAAGAGAAGGAAGAGCCAGAAAGGTCGCCCGACCATGTTGGAGGTGCTCCTGGTGTCAAGACTACAGCGGTGAAAGCAAGAGCCCAGCCAACCCCAGCGAGAGTGCCTCCCAAGACGGAGGAGCAGGCTACTGCCGAAGCAGTGGCCCAGTGCCTTCAAAGGAAATCCACGGCTGAGCTCAACAAGACTCACGGTTTTGACCCTTCGGGTTCGCCTCAAGAATCCAAGGATCAGGCACAGGAAGGAAGTGACTCAGAGGATGTGAACAGCGACATGGAATCGGAAGACTACCAAAAGAAGGAGCTGCTTGCAAAGGCGAAAAGAGCTGCGCATGCGCGCTATATGCGCTTTAGCCGAAGCTTGGTCAGTGCCTGGGTTTCAAGTTTCAATATATCGAGGGCTGGTGTTAGTTTACATGATAGAATTTCCAAAGCACATCAGAACAATGAATATCAAATTGTTGATATCAAATTGTTGAGCGATCAGAAATCAAAAATCACTGGCACAATGTCCTCAAATCAAAAAGCGTCCTAAGCTACCAAAAGATTTTACGCATTAAACCGTAGATGACATTAGTTGCATGTCATGGACACCCTTCCATCGTCACTGCGCCACTTATACTTATAGTAATATCAAATGATCACATACAATATATCAACCCTGGATTAATAAACCCCTAGGTTGTGTAATTGGGGGGGTACCATAATATGATATATCTATCGTATCAGAACATCATATTATCTCCATTTGGGGAGTAGCCCCCAAGTTAATAAAGCATGGTTTATTAATCCGGGGTTGACATTAAAATCTTAATTCATATCAGGTGATATATAGATATCATGTACCACAAAAAACCCAACTAGGTCCAACTGGATCTTATATACTCTTCCAACATCTTGTTTCTAGCTTTGCTAGTTCATTTACCAGCCCCAGCCGAGGCAAAAGGACACCAGTTGAGGTTCGCCGGGCAGGAGCGGCCGCAAAGAATGACTCCCAGAAACTACAGATGTTACAGGAACAATGGACTCAGTGTAATGGAATTTGGACCCAGAGTGACTTCGCGCCAGCGCTCGTATGGCGCTCGGCGCTGGATGACGCGCCAGGAGCTGATATGTAAATACTCCAGCTGTGCCATTGCTGACAAGATAATTGCAGCAAAAACAGCGGACCGAGAAGCCAGGAAAAGTCAGATCCGGGCTCACCCGGACCTCCACGGAGAGGACACCGACGATTCTTGCATGCACAATGCATGTATATATAGTGTGCTTTTATTTGGGAAACACACATTGTCCGACCCTGATACTCTATACTTTCACTAGTATAATCTAACAAACTTTGTTCAATAGCATATATGCGAATCAGTCCATGCATTGTGGGCCCAACCATGGTTCGGGAAATTCTGATCAACTATCAAAATTATGTGGCATTACTACCAGATTCTATTGGGTATGGGTCAAGTCATTGGGTATCCCAAAAGTTGGATGGTTAATATTAAAAATAACCTAAAATCTGTGGTTCCCCATGTCTTTAAATTTGTTCCAAACTGCTCCGCTGATCTCCGCTGAGGATACGAGGCAGTATCTGGTGTGGGACAAAGAAGGATCTGAGGAGACCGTGGACCATGTGTGCAGCGAGCTGTTCAAAGCTGCAGAAGGAGGAGAGGACCCCCTTGCCACCCAGGCCAGCAGGGGAAGGTCAAAAAAGAGGAAGGACAAGAGGAAGGACAAGAAGGACAAGAAGAAAAGGAAGACTTCCTCCTCTTCGCCTAGCAGTTCCAGCAGCTCGTCGTCTTCGGAAGAAAAGCGGGATTCTTCAAGTGCAAGCTCGGAGGCTACAGGGGATCCACTGCTCATCCAGCCTTGGGAGCATCTAGACTTATAAATTTAAAGTCGGGTCAAATGGATTTTGGATTCTCTAGTATGGGATCTAGTACCTCAATAACCATTGGAAACCACAATGATCAAACAGCTGGGGATCATGGACCATTTCCCATACAATGTTCCAGCCCGACATTGGTTGGAGGCAAAAAAGAAAAAGACACGCAAGAGTCAGGGCAAAAAGGACAAACCAAAAGGCGGTAAGGGCACCAAACCGACTCCCAAGCCGACCGCCAAGCCGAAAGGTAGCAAGAAAGACAAGAAGGACAAGAAAAGCCGAAAGGAGGTGATCTCATCTGACAGCTCTGTTGAGGAAGAGACAGAGGAACAAAAGCAGAAGCGATTGCAGAAGGAAGCTGAAGCGGAAAGAAAGAAGGAGGAGAAGGATGCAGAAGCGGCAAAGAAAAAGTTGGAACGTGAGAAGAACCAAGAGCTGAAGAAAGAACAAAAGAAAGGCACACAGGCTGGCTCCGCAAGTGTCGATCTAAATCAACCTTTTGGGGTTGTCTATCAATGCTACATCATATATCTACTATCTATATAATATTATATAGATTTATTTATGCTAGTTTCCCGGCTTTGTCTGGTGACTTGGATGGGAAAATGCATCCACATTCTGGTCAATAATTACGCATGCAGGAAGACCCATATGCTCCCAACTGGTGGATTATGCAGCATAACAAATGGTTTCCACATGTATACGGGGCAAAGATTCTTGCAGGTCGCTGAACCCATGCTCCAAATCGATTCCACACCGAATTGTGCACCGAACCCTTTAAAGGATAAATAGTCAATTACCTCTGCTTTGTAGTATAGCATATACCAGCAGGCAATATATCCTATTTTTCTAGAGCCCTGCTCAATACAACCCGAGATCACTGTTGGGAGGCCTTGAACAAGCTTGGCACCAACATCTTGAAGGCAGCAGGATTGGACGAGAAGCTGACCAACATGAGCCTTGGACCAGATTGTGGCTGGCAGTGTGCAGTGTGATGCTATGGTTGGTGGATTGGTGGTGGACTTCAAAAATCGGGTTAGACACGTTGGGTGGCAGTTTTCCCTTTCGGTTGCTTCCCTGACCAAATTGCATTTTGGATCATTTTGGGGTGTTGTCCTCTTGGTTTTGGAGGTCGGCCTTCAAAGAACAACAAGACTATTATTTGTCTCTGGGGTTTCTTTTTTGGGTCGGACCTGCTGTGTTCCCCAGCATTCATGGTGGCAATGGTGGCTGCAATTATATTACCTCTCTAGACGACTCTAGATAGATCGATCGATCTATAGATTGATGCATTACACAAATTCCACTTCAAAGATCCATCATCAAAAACAGCATCTAGTTGTGTGAATCCCGCTGGATTCCCCCATGCCAAATTGATAGTCTTTTGGGAATTGCTGAGGAGCCAGTCTGCGCGAAATGCCATCTTGATGGAGGTCAAGCCCCATCTTGAGTCTATGCGATCCACGAGGAAATCTTTGCAGCATGCGGTTGACAGTTTAAAGGCTAGGTTCTGGTTGTTGACCATGTTCTGTTTCCACATGCATTGGCATTTACAAACGGACTTTGTTTCCAAGAAAAGTCATCATCCCAGTTCAGGCCCGTCAAAGAATTTAACATAATTATGCACTAAACTGGTTTCTTGGTTTACCAAATCTAGAACCCCAGACGCAAGAGCTTGTCTGTTTTCTCCTGGCAATTTTGGGGATTGAAACACCATACGATATTCATGTTCCCACTGATCGACTTACCAATGCCTGAACAAAAACCCATGGTTTGTTGAACCCATTCTCAGTTACATCGGATACCAGATTTAAAATTCTCTTCGCCATCATCGACATTGCACATGCACAACAAAATAATTCTGGTAGATACCTTAGGTCTTGCAACCTTCTTGCGCAACGCCTGCGTGAGGTGGGAAACTTGGGAGCTATGCCCGAGCTGATTTCCAAAGCCGACGAAATCGTTGGCCAATTTGCGACTTTTCTAGCAGCCTACAATATCAAATGAGGTCGATCGATACATGAGTTGACATGTGACCTGGTCTGATGTGTGAATTACATGCATCTTAGAAACCGTGGTCACAGACAGTGGCGTCATAGATGTCCACCAAAACGGGTTCTCCTGGGCAAACAGTGGCACCAGCAAAGGCAATTGTGAGAGTCTATATAGACATGAACCATGTTTCAGAAACTGTTGAAGTAACGATACTATATATAATGTTGGTATGTTTTAAACTCTGGGAATGAGTGGCCCTGTTTTCACATTTTGAGTGCTGGAACTTGCCACAAGGATGGCCAGGTTAGATTGGGGATGTGCGAGATGCAATGCTCGAGAAAAGTAAATTCAAACACAATGCCAATTGTGGGATTTTGGATCATTGTTTTTTTCAAAGTGGCCCCCTGGCGCAGATCACAAACGTGACTACGACCCAGTGCCAGCAGCTGCTTTACAAGGGCACTTTGATGATGTCGCTGCTGGTGTTACTTGGTCATGAAAAACCCAAGAATGCCAAATTCTATTTCAATGTAGTCGTTAGCCAATCTTTTGCGAATTCGAACTGGTGTGCGAACTCATAAGGAGAAATAAACCATCAGGAATCATCCTAAAAGTGTTAGGGTATTAGGGGCACTGCTTCAATTCAGGAATCATCCCATCTGCCCCCAGCTTGGCTTCGAGGTCTCCTCTGTGAAACGCGTGATGCGGCGCGTTCGAGACCATGTAGCTGCTCCTTGGCAAGGGACGTTGCGGCCGACCCATGGTTCGAGCCACACCCATGCTACCCCTTATGGAAATAAATATATAGGGTGTTACAGTACGTACATTAATTATAATATAGATGTGCATGCACATACCCCAAAGTGGCATAACCCCTAAAAATCAATGTTATTGGGGAATGTTAACCATCGCATCTACCCATATTTAACCCATGTTCCCAAAGGGGCATTACCCCTATAGATCAGCTCGCTTTGGGGGATTTAACCATCTATAGCCCATATTTAACACATGTTTCTGCGGTATGTCCACTTGGGATGTAGTGACAAACACCAATTGGCCAATACATCATCCGTTATATATTGGGGAATATTGTTATTAGCATCTAGAACCCCTATTTAACCAATGTTTCTGGGGTATGCGTTCAATTGGGATATATGATTTTGTTTCCACTAAAATATGGGCCTATACGGATATCGATATCGATATATCATATCAGAAAATCATATCCCATTCTGTCTCTTATCGTAATCTTTATCGAAGCAAGTTTAGAAGTCAAACTTCCAACTTACGGACAGATGCAGCAACAGTCTTGGGAAGAGTCGAAGAAGAGAGAGCAAGTAGAAAGAAGATGAAAGTGCGTGAAAAGATAGAAAAGTTGCAAAACACTGTGTTTTCCAATGTTTTGTGGTTCCAAAGGGTACACCATTATATTTTACAGGTCCTATTTTGCTGATTTAGCTAGGCTATGCCCATAGCTGCCCACAGATACAACAGATTTATATAATTATTATATAACCATTCATTTTTGTTTATAGGCTCTAGATCTTGTTCGGACAAACAGGCTTTGGCACCCAGAAGTTAGATTTGACAACGAAAATTACAGAGACCCTTGATGTCATGTCACTATTTCCATGACATTGAGTTGAGGAAAGTGGGCACGCAGTCCATCCGGACACCATGGCTTTGGCTTCCAAATCTGGTAAGAACGATGTGCGTGATTTCTGGCGTATGGCAGATATCCCTGTGGCCTCTAGCCACCCAAGAAGATTTATTCATTTGCTTGTTTTGGGTAGTTTCTCGTGCATTTTTGTCGGGATAACAAACACCAATTCACTGCAATGGGGTTCTACAATGATATGATCTTTGGGGGAAAGCCATTCAATCCGTTTCCCAATATCCCCCAAAGGAAATTTTAAACATCATTGAAATAAACTAGGGCCCCTTGTTGTAGGCATCCAGGTCCGCAGGTTTAAGGATTAGTCAAACATCCATTGATTTTCAACTCCGGGCCCAGGAGATTGAGCATGTTCGGATCCCTGTGTACAACCCAAAGGCACCTGGAGAGGCCAGTGTCGAGCTCTACCCTATGGTGTACCCACATCGGGTTTTGGCCTATTTGTTCGACGAAGTGAAGCTGGAGATGCCTACTGCTGAGGTTCAGCAGTACTGGCGCCATGCGCGCACCATGCAGGAACCGTGGGCCTGTGCACATCCAGCCACAGAGTGGCATGTGCCTGTCGGGCTACACGGAGATGGAGCCAAACTTTGGACGCAATACCGGGTGGAAAAGTATGTGGCAGTGTGGATGAATCTGCCACTGTTTAGACCACGGTCCATCCGGCATTCACGCTTCTTGCTATTCTCCATTGAGAAGTGGAAGATGATCAAGAACAGGTCGCTCAATGTGTTCTGGCGAAAGGTGGTGTGGTCCCTCAATGCAGTGGCAGGAATCCCAGTTTGGGGCCAGGTGGCCAGCCACTGACCGGAAGCCACCTGGAAAGGGCAGGGCACCCTATCTGCAAGCCCCAGCCCCACCAGAAGTTCGCTCTGACCGAATTGCGAGGAGATTGGGAATGGCACAGAGATGTGTTCAGATTCTCTGCGGCTTGGCAGGGCCAACTCATTTGCTTCAAATGTCCCGCTGTGACGAAGGGCCATGGCTGTGACGATTATGTGTATTACAACAATTCACCAACGTGCAGGTGGCTCGAGGAGGAATTCAATCTCGAACAATTTGTGGCCCGACGACTCAAAGAGCGGCAGCTCTGAGCCTTGCATCTTATTGGACAAGGCTTTTCAGCATCCCAAGTTACATCCCGAGTTTTCAGCATCCCAGGTGCCTTTCTGATCTTAGGTTATGCAGATATACTGGCCAGGGATCTGATTTGATCTTAGGTTATGCAGATATACTGGCCAGGGATCTGATTTCCCAACAGTTGCAGCTTTTGCTGCGCACCCTTTGTTGAGTATACTGTTGCCACATATTGTAACGATTGTACATAACCACCATCGACCACCTTTTTCGATCTATATCTGGTGCCCCAGAACGAGGTCCCCTGCTGGGCATCAAGGGGTTTCACCCAGGGCTCCTACGCTTTTGCTCCATGCATGCGTTGAACCTGGGGCTTTTATTTGTTTGCAATGCTGGTGGGCTGACATTTGGTCGCAGCCAGTTCTTTTGAAGCCAAGAGTCCAAACCCACATCATCATCAGCAAAATGCAGCGATTGAAGCCAGGGTATGTAATCCCCAAAGCAGCTCCGCAATCCTGCGTCCAAGACAACATTTCAGCCAAGGCTACTTCTTTGTGAAGATCTGCAATACTTTGGCCCTGGCAGCTTATCAGACCAGATGGATGTAGCCTACAAAGACTTTCAGGCATTTTGCTCTGCCCGGAAAATTTATCATTCGCAACCACCATTTGTTCCGAAGATGGTGGCATGGCTCTCATACAATTTTACTTGGGCCCACTGAAAAGTCCGTTTGATTGATAACTGAAGTTATGATGGTAGTTTCAACCCACAAATGACATATCAAATTAAGTTGGGTTTCTTGGTTTGGGAATCCCTGTGAATAACGTAAGTGGGTATGCTGCCCTCTCCCTAAACCTCTAACTCTTGGGGCCTTTAGATAACAAACAAAACCTGTGCCTGGTCAGACGGAATCTTCCAAGGTGAAGAAGAAAAACGAGGATGAACTGTTCACTGCAAAGGCTTACAATGGACGGGTGATTTTGAGCTGGCTGAGTCACAACCTGTTACTAGCAGTGCGGCAGCACCCAGATCATGCGATTCTTCTTCTTACCAGTTCTGCAATGAAGCTTGGGTGGGATGTGTCATATCTTCAAATCACAGTGGTTTGGACCCCGAAGTTTCTTGAGGAAATAATCTATTTGGGCATGGTCAAACATATTTTTGGATCTTGATGACCCTTACTACTTGAATTCTATGGATCCCTCGCGAATTAACTTCAAACCCAAGACCAAAGTAACAATGACTGGTGATCGTGGCGGGACTCATCAACAAGGAAACTTGGATCTTAGGTCTTTGGGACCCCCAATTAGGTTGCACTACATACTTGTGTAGGTCGAACCCCAGGTTATATCATGTTTCTTGATAAACCGATGTTTTCAAAAACAACATATATGGGATGCTTCGTCAAGAAAGTTGTGAATTTCTATGACCTGATGTTTTTGGCATAATTTGGAGGTATCAAGCTCCACAGCATGCCCAGTTCCCAGGCAGACATGTCCTCCCAAGGAGCGATATGGCCAAGTGGTTCCAGATCAGTGAAAGCCATGGCCGCTTTTTGTGGCATGGTGCCAACTCATGGTTGGGGATTGGGCGGTTATCCCTATATCAATTGATTTGGAAAACATCATTCATCCAAGTATTGTAATTTCCAGTTTAGTGGGCATTTTCTCCAAATCCAATTTTTGGAGAAGATATATTGTGGTGTTGTTTCCCCATCCCCCACGAAAACAGTGGTTCCGAGCCTGCTAATGTAGAAAATATGGGTTAATCATATTCAATATTATTTGTATTTGATCAGATCCTGCATGTTGACACCTGTTTTGTCCCAACTGTGCCAGATCAGGGATATTGTTTGTTTCCCAGAAAAAAATAGTTGGAAAGGGATACCAAACAAGTGGAAACAATCGATCAAGTTTGGGGTTTTCAATCACCATATCAAATGTTCCCTTTAGGGATAAATGATAGTGGAGTCAGTGAATTTTGCAATGATGACATTTGCATCCCGGAAATCAATTCTCCATTGATACATCCACCACATTAAATATACAATTCAAGTATATAACTCTATTTTTACTACGTACCAAAGGAATCCAAAGGATCACTTGACCCCAGATGAATTATGAGGATAGGTTTCCTTTTTTTTACTTCGATCTGTATTGATATCAGTAGGATGGGTCAAAATTGGGTAATTACCAAATTTATTAATTGAAATTAGTTTGAACATAGACTAAAATCTCTGGTCCCAAATGACTTAACATATAAATTTTGACCCATGCCCACATTACTAAAAGAACCCTACCCCGGCCGCTGGGGTATAGACCTAAATTTAGGCTTCCGAGCCAAGGACGCAACAAGTTGCCCAAGAATTTCACGACACTGGGATGCGGTTCTTGGACACCTACACCATCCTTTGTGTGGAACACATCAGGCCCGGATGGGGTTGATGGTTGGCCCAGGAAAAAAAACGATTATGCATATATCACCCCTGTAAAGAAATAACGATTTACCTTCATAAACATAGAGCCTGAAAATAGCTCAAATTCAGTGGAAAATAATCTTAAGCCCTGTCACTTACTGGAGAGTATTAACAGGTATACTGGTACGATATGTCACATGTACAGTGCATACCCTGGAAGTCAAAACCCTTTTTGTTTTGCAATTTGCCACATCTTTTCGATGATTGGAGGATGGCAAAAAACCGATGGCAAATGCGACCAAAACATCATGTGGCTGAGCTGGGCTTTAATATTTTTGTAGCTCACTGAAATCAACTTGTGGTGCATATTCAGCCGATACGTCGGTCCTAGTTGCTTGGGGTTCTTTCTCCCCTTTGACGTGTTTTTTTTGGATAGGATGAAATGCTGGGGGGGGCAACTTGCTCTGATGTTTATATTCAAGGTTATGGCACATCTATGCAAAGACGCGTTGAGGTGGAGCACCTTGGAAAGTAGTTTGTGTGTATCTGTTTGGGTGTCTTTGGGTCCTGTGTTTGGGTTTCTCACAGGGTTGTGGTTCCAACCTTGGTTCGGCCAAGGAACAAACTGCAGATTTTTTCACACATTTGCAGATGAAGATGCTATGAGGTGGTTGAAAGGTGCCTTGGATGTTGAATGGCCGCTGTTTGTGTGTGGAACACTGCGCCATTTCGTCCGTTTGTCCTAAAACATTCTGTTTTGTGTCAAGGTGTCGCAGCTAAAGCTCACCCCCGGCGTCGCCATCTATGGCTACTAAAGTGCACCAAACTCAGGCTTGCTGCCAGTTGGCACATGGGCCAAAGGTAGACTTGGTTTCCACTTATATCCATTGCCAATCTTAGATACCTTACAAAAAATTAGATTTTTAGCTGCTTAGTAGATATTCCCATTCGTAGTAAAAGATTAAAGTACTAAAGTATCTAGCCAAGGTTGGGGATGTATCTAGTCAGTTTCCATATCTTTGGCGTGCAGGCTTCGCACGATGAAGCACCGTGTAGATCGGAAAAGGACACTCAACTGCAGATAATATGGTCTTTGCAGTGTTGAAACATTTCGATTTGAAGTCTAAAGAGAAAATGGCTTCAACATTGGTTGCTGGGGGTATGTGACGCCAAGGACCAGGGGAAANGATTTGAAGTCTAAAGAGAAAATGGCTTCAACATTGGTTGCTGGGGGTATGTGACGCCAAGGACCAGGGGAAAAAGAGGTTGAGATCCTGTGTGGCATCGTTGGACGCGTGTGTTCGCAGCTATGGGAAAAAACATTGGTGCGGTCAGAACAACAGTGTTTGAGGTAAAGATGGGATGGTATGACAGTGTTTGAGGTAAACATGGAAGGCAACTGCGAAAGACCATTTCACAGAAGGTACCTACGAAAGACCATTTGCAATTTTGGAGAAATAGTCTTTTCGCAAAGGACCATTCTTTTAATAGTCTTTTGACTTCCAGGGTATATATATATGTACATAATTACATAATATATATATATATATATACATAATTATATATATAATTATATACAGTTGGAGCAGTCCAAGTAGGCAAACATGCATTTGACCAAGCATCCATGTCGTTCAACAGAAGCCGCTGGCGTTTGTCTGGGATTACATGGCGGTCATGCTCATAGTGACAATAGCCACAAGCCTCGGAAGTGTTGAAAACATAAACATCCCCAGAAGGTGAGACCCCCCCGGTTTTGTTTGTTGGTTTATAGACACCACAAACTATATACTTACATCCCCCATCCCCCATTAGGAGGATTGCCTGCTGTGTACCCCGGGACGTGGGACGTGGACGTTGGGGACGTGGCGGACGTTGCGGACGTTGGGGACGTTGGGGACGTAGGGGACGTGG
>BGPT01002356.1:99520-125633 GCA_003297045.1 Symbiodinium sp. clade C Y103 | reverse complement strand
GCAGCGCCGCAGCGCCAACAGCGTCGCAGCGTCACTGGGCGGGCGACAGCGTCGCAGCGCCGCAGCGTCGCAGCGTCGCAGCGTCGAAGCGTTGAAGCGTCGCAGCGTCNGCCAACAGCGTCGCAGCGTCGCTCCTGCTGTGCAGCGTCGCAGCGCCGCAGCGCCAACAGCGTCCCAGCGTCACTGGGCGGACGACAGCGTCGCAGCGCCGCAGCGCCAACAGCGTCGCAGCGTCACTGGGCGGGCGACAGCGTCGCAGCGCCGCAGCGTCGCAGCGTCGCAGCGTCGAAGCGTTGAAGCGTCGCAGCGTCGCAGCGTCCACGGCCCCATCGCAGCGTCGCAGCATCGCAGCGTCGCAGCGTCGTGGCGTCAACCGCACCCTGACAGCGTCGCAGCGTCGCAGCGTCGCAGCGCCACCTGCCCCCAAGNTCGCAGCGTCGCAGCGTCGTGGCGTCAACCGCACCCTGACAGCGTCGCAGCGTCGCAGCGTCGCAGCGCCACCTGCCCCCAAGAGCGTCGCAGCGCCACTGCCGAAACCCAAGTTTCGGCCCCTTTTGCCCCTCCACTGGAAAAAAGACTTGTAAGAAGAAAAAAACAAGGTGCATTTTCAGATTCTGGTCTCAAGTTTGGGAGAGTCTTGTTTTGAAGATTTCTGTAAACAAGCTTCGCAAACCACCGCCCAGGGTCNATTCTGGTCTCAAGTTTGGGAGAGTCTTGTTTTGAAGATTTCTGTAAACAAGCTTCGCAAACCACCGCCCAGGGTCATGTTAACAAGATTTAACAAGACACCACAGTAGGGCTCATGCATGGTCCAATCTTGTGGGCCCCCTCCTGACCGAAACCCAAAAATCTCACAAATGAGCAAGTTTGAAAAAAAATGTAAAAGGAAAAACCCCTTTAAGGTGCATTTTCAGATTCTGGTCTCAAGGTTTGGGCGAGTCTTGCTTTGAAGATTTCGGTAACCAAGCTTCCCAAACCACCGCCCAGGGTCATGTTAACAAAGCCCCAGGAACCAAACCCAAAACTCAAAACGGTTGCTACGGGTACAAAGGCCAAACGTCAGGGCTCATGCCTGGTCCAATCTTGTGGGCCCTCTCCTTACCGAAACCCAANCAAACCCAAAACTCAAAACGGTTGCTACGGGTACAAAGGCCAAACGTCAGGGCTCATGCCTGGTCCAATCTTGTGGGCCCTCTCCTTACCGAAACCCAAAAATCGCACAAATGAGCATTTTTGAAAAAAGACTTGTAAGAAAAAAAACAAGGTGCATTTTCAGATTCTGGTCTCAAGTTTGGGAGAGTCTTGTTTTGAAGATTTCTGTAAACAAGCTTCGCAAACCACCGCCCAGGGTCNATTCTGGTCTCAAGTTTGGGAGAGTCTTGTTTTGAAGATTTCTGTAAACAAGCTTCGCAAACCACCGCCCAGGGTCATGTTAACAAGATTTAACAAGACCCCACAGTAGGGCTCATGCACGGTCCAATCTTGCCCCCTCCTGACCGAAACCCAAAAATCTCACAGATGAGCAAGTTTGAAAAAAGATGTAACAAGGAAAAAACCCCATAAGGTGCATGTTCAAATTTTGGTCCCAAGTTTGGACGAGTCTTGCTTTGAAGATTTCGGTAAACAAGCTTCCCAAACCATCACCCAGGGTCATGTTAACAAGACCCCAGGAACGAAACCCAAAACGGTGTTTACAAAGGCCAAAAGTCAGTGGGGTTCATGCCTAGTCTAATCTTGTGGAGTACCCACTCGCTACTGAAACCCAAAAACTGTTGCAAATGAGCATTTTTGAAGAAAGACTTGTGACAGAAAGGAACAGTTTCTCAATGTCTTGTGTGACGTGAGTTTGATGTAGACTCTGTCATGACCCTTAACATAGGCCCTGAAAACCAGTTGTCCCAACATGCCTCTTCATCATTTTTATTTTCTAAAAAACGTGATTAACATACACCCTCCTGTTTATTTTGCATTCAACATGTAGGGTTACGTTAATGGAATTCTTCATGTTTTCCTGTTTATTCCTTAACGTAGATCCTCTCAGGGGCCTTGCAAGGAGGCCTTCACAACTGAATCTCCTTAACGAAGATCTCGGATTTTTTTTTTATATCTCCAAAGTGAGATCTTCGTTGCTGCGAAGATCGGCAAAACATTCAGCTCATAAGATCCCTTAACATAGCCCCTTTCAAAGCCAGGCTTTCTCATAGCGTTTTTCCTTTAACATAACCCTGTGCTGGTGCTGCAATCAGACACGGCGTGATTAACATACACCCTCCGGTGAATTCCTGTGAATCTTGCCTGCAACATTCGGGGGTTACGTTTATGGAAACTTTTTTTTTTGACTGTTGTCATCTTTTTCTTGCAAGGAGGTTTTCACAAATGAAGGTCCTTAACGAAGATCTAATCCATTTCTAGCTCAAGGTGAGATCTTCGTTCAAAGTTAAGAGAGTAATATATATATATATAATATATATATATATACATGTATCAAGATTACACTCCCATGATTTCCCCTAAAATCCCAACAAAACGGGCCTCCCGTTGCATGTTGTTTTTTCTGGGCTGGTCATCTCCAAGGTGTGAAAGCCGGCCTCTTCCTGGTTGGGGAGAAACTCTTCGGATCTCTAACCCCTGACTATCGCAGTGTGTTCTGGCTGGAAAATCCCCGGCAACTGGAGATATTATTGCTATGTTTAATGGGTATCCTGGTGTAAACCAACGTAGATGTGGTAGAAATGGCTTATATAGTTGGATGATTTACCTATCAAAGTGGTGATTAGTTTATAGGAGGGTATCTTAAATGTGGATATCATGGGATATTCCAATGGGAAAATCATCGAACACAATGAGGGAATTGCCAGCAAGCCACGCTTGACTACTGCGGGGAGATTGCCCAGTGAATCGAAATCAGAAAGAAACTTACGCGGAACATCGCGGAACATTCAGATTGTGACATAGGCGATATGATATTTCGACAATATAGAGATGGTGTTGAGATGGTGTTGAGATGTGTTGAGCTGTGTTGAGTAACTTATTGTCTCAAGAATCTTTAGAGGAGTGGTGGTTCAGGAGTTACGTTGGGGAAATCAATCTATTTGCCAATTTTGGCGGTGCGATTTATGAATATGTAAGTTTCTGTCCCCAGAGGTGCGAGCCTCATGGAATGTCAATACCGCTACTCACCAAACTGTCCTGTGATTTTCAGGACTATAAGCTGGTGGCGAGTGCTGTGGCCACCCTGCTGAGATCTCTGCTGAAGTTTCAGCAGCTTGCACGAACTCTACGGGTCTGTAGTAGGGATGGAGGTTTTCCAGTGGCATCTAACTAAATGTGGAAAAATGGGAGTGTATACAGTATAGTAGTATACCTCAATTCATGGCCATTTTAAGGGGGAAAAGGATGGAACATGATGATTGGCCATCAAACTTTGGGATACCCTATTTGAAATATGCCAAGCACTAATTTGTGATAGTTACCCAGCGTTTGTGTTTGGCTACGACCCACCTACCATGGTTGGAATGATGATAGCAACGTTGAAGCCGTTGTCTCCCGGCCGAAGTTTGAGAGACTTCGAGGGGAGGGCGGGATTGGAGAGTTGGCAAAATGGGAATCTGAAAACACGACATTTTTGAGTGGAAATCCTATCTTTGGGTGAGGACTCTTACACGTATATATCCCTGTGGATCCAAGTACCTTCTTAGGAAGTGTTTGGGGTATGATTTAAAGAGTTACATAATGTTATACAAGTATGTTGAAGTACCTTCTCAGACAGTGTTTGGATCCATAGGGTATGGTAATATACATGTGGTTAAGAGACTTCCGGCCGTGTCAATTGTGTTGTGCGCTGCTGTAAGGACAGGCAATGCATACGGGATCCGAGGAACAAGTTAGTATTGTATGTTTGTTCGTTGACTTCTGGCTCGGTATCATCCGTTTCATTCCTGTGGGTCAGGGAACTTGGTGGGGCGGTGCGGTTGTAAAATGTATTAAAGTGTGTGAGTCCCAAGAACGTACTGTTGTACTTTCCATACTTTTCCATTCAAGAAACATCGCCTGTGAATTTCCTCCTGAAATCCGATCCGAAGGATCATCATTGGGAGTTGGCACAGCACAGAATCAAGAAGTGTAACATGAACATGGCACTTCCAATTCATATCAGAACATTTCACCCAACTTGCCCTGACGCCGCATCCGCTGGCTCTAGGGCGGGAACGACGTGCCTGAAGGCTATGCCATGGAGGTGTGAAAACGTGTGCCCAGCAACTTCGAGCGTGGTGGGCCGGGAGAGTGGTGAGATCAGGTGAAGCTATCTCCAACTCTTGTTGTTGGTAGCGCGGAGCCTGTGCGCTGACGCGTGATGCCGCCAAAGACCGGAGGATCTTCTGGTGCGAATGGCGATGGTGGAGCCGAGACGAGCTCACCGATGAATACTGCAAAGTTGGACAACTTTGTGCCGACCTTCAACAATGTGCAGAAGGACTACAGAGAATACCGCAAAAGGGCTGAGATCTACAAGAAAAAGATGGACCTGGGCAATCGTGGCTCCGAGGTTGTGTATAACCTGGTGACCATGATGAGCGGCAAAGCCTGGGATTTGGTCGAAGATATGACCNATGGACCTGGGCAATCGTGGCTCCGAGGTTGTGTATAACCTGGTGACCATGATGAGCGGCAAAGCCTGGGATTTGGTCGAAGATATGACCATGGAGCAAATGTCAGCTGCTGATGCCTATGATGAGGTCTTCAAAAGACTGGATGGTGGGTTTCGATATGACCCTTTAACCGAGCTGCCCGATGACTTTGAGCAGTTCTTCATGCGGCTGCAGCGGCGAAACAACCAAACGCTGCAGGACTACATGACTGAGTTCATGCGAGCTGAACGCCGACTGCAGGTGACCCACAGCATTGCTCTTCCTGACAAGGTGAAAGCTTGGTGGTTTCTTCGCAAAAGTGGGATCACCAAGGAGCAAAGACAGCTGATCCTGNCAGCATTGCTCTTCCTGACAAGGTGAAAGCTTGGTGGTTTCTTCGCAAAAGTGGGATCACCAAGGAGCAAAGACAGCTGATCCTGACCCATATTGGGACGGCTGGACTGACTGTGGATGAAGTGCAGAAGGCCATGAGCTTCATCCTTGGCCAAGACTCCAAACTCGAGTCTTCCACTGGAGCCCGTTGGGGCAAATCGAGCAAGGTTTTCTATGGTGATGATGATGATGGATGGGACTATGAGGCTGAGTATGACGATGCGATCCACTATGGGGATGACGATGAGCCCGATGATGCTGCGTGGGCCGATGACGGCCAGGACTACTACCATGATGACTCTGCATCAGTCTCCCCATCTCACCATGAAGCTGTGTTCGATGTGGAGGAGTTCGATGAGGTCTATGCCAACTATGCTGAAGCACGTGGCAAGCTGAATGCTCTCAGGACAGCCCGTGGTTTTTANGTTCGATGAGGTCTATGCCAACTATGCTGAAGCACGTGGCAAGCTGAATGCTCTCAGGACAGCCCGTGGTTTTTACCCTGTTGTAGCAATGGTTGATAGGCCCCCAAGCTATGATGGTGGTAAGAAGGGGAAATCTCCCAGCAAAAGCCAAAAGGGAAAGGGAAAGGCCAAACAGCTGCCGCAAAAGCCTTCCAGACCAGATCCAAAGGGCCGTGCTGCAGCTGCTGGATATGGCAAGAAGCTNGGGAAAGGCCAAACAGCTGCCGCAAAAGCCTTCCAGACCAGATCCAAAGGGCCGTGCTGCAGCTGCTGGATATGGCAAGAAGCTGTGCTTGCGCTGTGGGAAACCTGGGCACATGGCCCGCAACTGCCCCACTGCGAATGCCGACCGCAAGCGCAAAGCTGCTGATGATGATGATGCCATCAACATGGTCGAGCCCTATGTCCCTGCCGGTGTCTTCAGCATGGATGATGATGATGATGAAACTGGCGAAGACATCGCCGTGCAAGATGGTGGAGCCGCTTCCGTCCTGGGAAGTGCCAAGCAGATCCGCAAGTACTTGACCTTCCTGATGGAGAACGGCTTTGGCATCCACGACATCCCTGTCTTCTCCTGTGAGAAAGGCTTCAAGTATGGCAACAGCATGAAGGAAGTCACCAACAGGTGCATCCTGCTGCCTATGTTCCTGGGTGGCCGACGTATCGATGTGCTGACCTACGTGATCCAAGGTGCTGCACCAATTTTGATTGGGCGTCCTCTCCTTGAGAAGCTTGGTTTGACTGTGGACTACAGCAATCAACAAATGCGATGGCCAGACCAAGACTGGGAATCAGCACCACGTGGCCCGAAGGGTGAGTACATCCTACATCTTGGCCGAGACCTATCTGCCTGCCGCCATCGAGAACCTGACATGGTCCTGATGCCCGAAGATATCGATGGCCACATNCCTACATCTTGGCCGAGACCTATCTGCCTGCCGCCATCGAGAACCTGACATGGTCCTGATGCCCGAAGATATCGATGGCCACATCGGCCAACAAGTCCCAATGCAAACGTTTTTGGAGGAAAGCACTGAGAATGTTTTGACTGCAGTGGACATCGCCGACAAGGAGATGTCGAGCCATCACGATGATGCAAAACATGGCAACACACACCCTGAGGTGGATGGAATTGGCCGTGACGCTGAAGAGCCCCATGGCCGTGTGATGCGACTGCAACAACATGTGCTGCGCAAGATGGAAACGAACCTGAAGCTGAAAGCTCAGAGCCTGGACAAAATCCTCTACTCCAGCAAGTCTCTCAGCAAGAATTCCAAGTCTCCACATGTGATTTGGGAGGTGTTCGTTGGAGCTGGACGGACATCGGACTACCTCAAAAAGTATGACAACGTCCATGTGGAGGTCTTCTCTCTTTGCACTGGCTGGGACTTTGAGAAAGCTGCTGATCGCAAACGCTTCCTGTCCCGACTTCGAGATGAAGAACCTGATGATGTGCTGCTGGCTCCAATGTGCCGACTCTGGTCTCCTCTGCAAGAACTGACATGCGCCAACAATGAGGAGTACCGCAGCAAGCTCATCAACGACCGCAAGATCAACCATGACACAATCCTGACCATGTGCTCTGTGGCCTATGCTGAACAACAACGAAACGGCCGCAATGCGACTCTGGANGCTCATCAACGACCGCAAGATCAACCATGACACAATCCTGACCATGTGCTCTGTGGCCTATGCTGAACAACAACGAAACGGCCGCAATGCGACTCTGGAGCATCCCTGGCCGAGCAGAGCATGGGCAACCAAAGCCCTCAAGAAGATCGAGCCTGGCAGCTACGACACCTATGTCGACCAATGCCAATATGGACTTCAACTTCCAGACAAACATGGCCAACTTGGACCTGTCAAGAAGCCGACATGCTTCCGAACCACCAGGTACAACCTGAAAGTTGCCTTGGAATGCAGCTGCCCTGGAGACCACAACCATGTCCCCTTGGAAGGCAACATTCCTGGTGGAGGCGGTCCTCGATCCAAAGCTGCCGAGAGCTATCCACAAGCCTTAGCTGAAGCCTTGGCTGCTGCGATGTTGGTCAAGACTGATGGTGACATTGTCATGGCTGCTGCAGATGACTCTCCTGCAGGCGCTCTGGACTTAGCGCAAGGTGATCTGAATTTATCACCTGAGGTTCCTCATGAAGGTGCTGTGGACTTGGATTTGGCACCGGAACCTGCCGAAAATGTCACCAAGAACAAAGCTCTCAAGGCCGCAGTTGGCAACCAAGTCTTCTCCTATGTGGCTCGACTTCACAAGAACCTCGGTCATCCCTCTCCTGAAGTTCTTCAACGCATGCTGACCGAAGTTCAGGCCACAGAAGATGTGCTCAAAGCNCTATGTGGCTCGACTTCACAAGAACCTCGGTCATCCCTCTCCTGAAGTTCTTCAACGCATGCTGACCGAAGTTCAGGCCACAGAAGATGTGCTCAAAGCTGCTAAGGAGTACATCTGTCCCAAGTGCCATGAGCGCAAATCTCCTGCCGGTGTTCCTCCTGCCTCTGGACTTACGGCAAGAACATTTGGCGACAGACTCATGGCTGACACNAGCTCACAACTGGATTGGTGCAATTGAGCGCCGCCACCAGGTGGTCAGACGCACTCTGGAGCTCTACATGGATGAGAAGGGCGAGCGCAACAAGAAGACCCTTCTAGAAGCTGCGATCTACTGCCCTGGCCAAATCAACAATCTCAGCTACACCAACGGCTACACGCCTGCCCAATGGGTTCTTGGAAGATCTTCTGCTGATGCACATAGCCTGACAGCCGATCTCTTCAATCCTGGCGCTGTCTCCCTGACTGATCAGACTGATTTCAGTCATGTGCAGCAGAAGCGACTTGCAGCTCAGACGGCATTTCTCAAAGCCGACACTGACCTCAGATTGCGCCGTGCCATGATGCAGAACTTCAAGGAAGTCAAGAACAAGGTGGTAGTAGGCCAACAATGCTACTACTGGCGTCTGCAAGGCACTGGCATCCTCCNTGCGCCGTGCCATGATGCAGAACTTCAAGGAAGTCAAGAACAAGGTGGTAGTAGGCCAACAATGCTACTACTGGCGTCTGCAAGGCACTGGCATCCTCCAGAAGAACAAGTGGCGTGGCCCTTGTCGATGCGTTGCCGAGGAGTTGGACTCAAATGGAAATCAACTGGTGCTCTGGATTTGTCATGGCACCTCACTCCTTCGGTGCGCTCCTCATCAAATGCGACCACGAGTTGAAGATATCGGCACTGAGGTCCCAGTAAATCTCCAAGCCGCACTTCAAGATCTTCAAGAACTACGTGCCCGAAGCACGACCCAATTCAGGGATGTCATTGAGGCCGAAGTTGGTGTGGAAGATCTTCTTGAAGAAGAAGGCCTTGCTGACCCTCAACAACCTGCTGATGATCAGCAAAGCGAGCTCTACGAGCCCAGCATTGCTCCTGATGATCCTGCTGAACATGGTGCTGAAAACCAGGACACTGATGGTCCTTCAATGCTCTATCAACATCGACGACGAGATGCTGAGGAGGCTGGACTTGAACCTCCTGCACCAAGTTCACAGCGACCAAGATTGGACTCTGTGGCCGAACCTNACATCGACGACGAGATGCTGAGGAGGCTGGACTTGAACCTCCTGCACCAAGTTCACAGCGACCAAGATTGGACTCTGTGGCCGAACCTGAGCCTGGCCCCAATGCTGAAAGCTCAACCAACTCACCCGCTGAAGCTTCTCAACCTCTTGAAAAGCGCGCCCGGGTGGCCATCAACACCCCTGTCCCAGAGCCGGCTGAGAACGAGCTCGTTGTGGACGAGGCCTATGTCGCTGAGATTGACGACAAGTCCTTCCCCAAAGACTGGGTCCTCATTGATGGCGACTTTGAGTTGGACGAGGTCTATCTGACCAACATTGGACTTCGGAAGAACGAAGCCTCTGAACGAGCCATGACTCTGGCCGAGAAGGAGCAAATGATTGAGGCCAAGCNACAAGTCCTTCCCCAAAGACTGGGTCCTCATTGATGGCGACTTTGAGTTGGACGAGGTCTATCTGACCAACATTGGACTTCGGAAGAACGAAGCTTCTGAACGGGCCATGACTCTGGCCGAGAAGGAACAAATGATTGAGGCCAAGCAGAAAGAGCTCACATCCTACTTTGCCAACAAGGTTTGGACTTTCACCGAGATTGGCAAGAATGAGGCCGACCGTGTGGTCACAGCCCGATGGGTGCTGACATGGAAGCAGCCTGAGCCTCAAGAAGGGCAACCAGCTTCACTCCAGCGCCGTGCCAAAGCACGTTTGGTTCTTCGTGGATTTGAAGACCCAGACCTCTTTGCACTTGAGAAATCATCGCCAACGGCATCAAAATCATCCAAGATGTTGCTGTTAGCATTGGTGCCCATTTTTGGATGGACTTTATTTTGTGGCGATGTGCGCTGTGCATTTTTGTCTGGCGCTGAGTTCAAGCGGAACATCATTGTCCGACTTCCACGAGACTGCAGCGCTTTGCTTGGCTGCCAAGGTGTCACTCACATGAAGATGAACAAATCCGCCTATGGGCTGAGTGATGCACCTTTGCTTTGGTGGCGTGAAGCTGACCGAAGACTCAGAAGCACCGGTCTTCGAAGACACAAGCTGGACAAATGCTGCTACATGTTCTACAACCAAAGTGGAGCACTATGTGCAATGCTCATCCTGNAAGACACAAGCTGGACAAATGCTGCTACATGTTCTACAACCAAAGTGGAGCACTATGTGCAATGCTCATCCTGCATGTCGATGACCTGCTCCTTGGAGCTGACATGCAAGATCCTGAAGCTGACGCTTTGGTTCAGCGCCTGCGCACTTGCTTTGACTTCGGCAAGTGGCAATGCCTCAACAACGACAAGCCCCTGGTCTACTGTGGTGGCCACATCAACAAGACTGAGGATGGCCTCTCATTGGACTTTGAAGCCTACCTCAAGAAGGTGCTGCCCATTACGGTTGCCAAAGGCCGTGGAAAAGATCAGCCCCTGGCACCCCATGAAACATCCAAAGCCAGAGGCATGATTGGAGCTCTACAATGGCCTGCCGGCCAAGCATGCTTGCAGCTGAGTGCCTCAACCTCAATTCTTGCTGCAAACATCAACAAGGGCACTGTGGATTTGCTGCATGAGCTCAACAAAACCCTGAGGTTTGCGAAATCTGCTGCCGACCTCAAGCTGACCATGCGCCCAGTCNACAAGGGCACTGTGGATTTGCTGCATGAGCTCAACAAAACCCTGAGGTTTGCGAAATCTGCTGCCGACCTCAAGCTGACCATGCGCCCAGTCTGCTCAACATGGAGCGACATGTGCCTGCTTTGTTTTTCAGATGCAGCAGTACAAGTTCGAGCCGACTCCAGCTCTCAAGGTGGTTTTGTGATCATCCTGACCAGCACCAAGGTCTTGGAGGGCAAATCAGTGCCTTACTCCATTGTGGCATGGCGATCCTACAAGCTTCCAAGAGTTTGCAGATCAAGTTTGAGCGCCGAAGCTCAATCATGCGCCACTGCCCTGGATGATCTGATGATGGTCAAGACCATGCTTGCCCTGATGCGAGACCCTGATGCGGATCCCCGACATGCCAACACTGCAGCTGACATTTGTGCCTCTGCAATTGTGATCGATGCGAAGGGCCTCTTCGATGCGATCAACAAAGACGGCATCGGAAGCGCGCTTGACAAACGCGCTGGGATCGAAGTGATGTGCATCAAGGAGGAGCTGGTGCGACAAAAGACGAAGCTGAAATGGGTCAGTTCTGAGAGAATGCTGGCTGACGGAATGACAAAGATCCACACAAGACAAGCACTGGTGGATATGCTGCGAAGTGGCTACTTGAGCCTGGTGGAGGATGAGAATTTCATCGCAGCCAAGAAGAAGGACAGAAGCCAGCGAGAGAAGTCTCAAGCCCAGACCTTTCAGAAGCCAAACAATCCTGCTGGCTTGACACGAGTGGTCGAACGCATCGCCACTGTCATTGCCTTGGACGGCGTCACAAAGACCAATGCAACTCCTGCCACCAACCAGACAGTCCAGTCTGACTATGCCGATGGCTTCATGTTTGACTTTGCCCTGGTTGTAACGGTGATTGCAGTCCTTGCCGGTTTCTTTGTGATTTTCTGGAAGTTTGTTTTTCGATGGTGCTGCCGAAAAGCACCGGAGCCACCTGCAGATCAACTGCCTGCTGAGCCAGCTGAAGTGGATGAGCGCGAAGAGCACATCCAGGAAATCCAAAAGCTGCTCCACAAGATTGACTCCTTGGAGGGCGTCTGCAGAATCCAGAAGGAAGAGTTCGAAGAAGCTCTAGATGAGAAAAGCAAGAGAATCAGGGAGAGAGATCAAAAGATCCGAGAACTCGGACAAGACTTGGACGAGCTCACCTACAAGCTCGAAGAGCTGAAGGAACACTGTGAGGAGCAGAAACGCTCATACGAGCGAGAATTGGAGACTGCTGAAAATGTCATGGTGGTGTGGCGTGATACAGCTACCGCCAGCGCCCATGAAACCAATGCAGCCCAACTGGAACGAGATCACTATAGGCGACGAGCCCGCGTGCTGCAAAACTGGCCGTGCTACTACACCCGACATGGTGATCGATGGCACATCTATCCAGAATGCCAAGGGTTGTCCCAAAGTGAGCCGATGGTGAAAGATATGCTGTGCCGATTTTGTGGCCAGCAATTAATGGGCGAAACTGGCAACCTGCCGGTGTAAGCCTTTTTTTGCATTGCAACGTGTTTCAATAGCATGTGCTGGTGCCAAACACTTTTCCCCCTGTGTGAATTTCTCTCCGGAAATCCTTAGGATCATCTGGGGTTGGCACAGCACAAATCAGAAGTGTAACATGAACATGGCACTTGGACGAGGAAAACGAGGTGCCAGCGACTTCGAGTGCGACTGGTCTGAGAGTGTGGAGGTGCGCGTGGGTTTGGACTCCCCCAACAACACACTCTTGTTGAGGGGGATTTCCCAGCTAGCCATGTTTGACAGTCGGTTTTGGACATGATTTATCACAAAACATACATATTCATACGACATCAATAGTGGTAATGACCTGTTTCGACACATGGCCGCAAGTGCATGTTAGCCGTGTCCATATTCTTATCCAGAATAAGCTAGTAGGATCAGTCAAAAGATACACTACATACTTCAGGTTAACAGATGCACCGATAGATAGACATGATACGAACTGGATGATGACCAATCATATTTACACTCCAGGAAATGGACATCAATATGGACATTCCAGCCTTTGTAAATTCCCGCGCTTGTAGATCTTTTTCCGTTTTCGCTAGCCACGGATTTTCCAAAATTCTAGGTGATTTTTCTCTATTATTATTTCAATGATTTCCTAGAGGGTTGCTTTACCATGCTTTACCCATGGGTTTTTCCTTTTTCTCATCCAGAACTACCGAAAAGGTCACGTAGGATCTAGGACACCCCACGGATTTACACATTCATAAAATGACATCGATTTTTTTCTGCAAAATGGATTTTATAGGATTTACCAATCAACTTTGATAGAATCCCATAGAATGCCCCTGTGTTTTCTTACGCTCGGCCCATGGGTCGTCGCAATTCGATCCGCCAGTCACGACTTGGCTTCCACGCTGCCGCCCAATGCCATGCGAAATCTGGCCGTGAGGCGGCCATGGGTGGATTTCCACCGCGCGTTTCACCATGAAACATGGGGGAATGATGGGGAATTCATGATCAAACACTGAGGAACTTGAAAGCCTTGGGAACAAACATTGATTCGAAAAAATGGCTGCGATTATCAACGAGAATTGGGATTTCACCCACCAAAATGAGGACTGCAGTAAATGTGGATTCGAATCAGCTGAACATGTGGATTTAGCAAGGAACAAAAAGAACCGAAGAGCCCAAATTTCGGCCTAGCGTTTCAGCAGTTTTCCATATCCACTGATGTCTTCTTCAAATGCAAAAACCACACGCTGGCGTATTTTTTGGTGATTTCTGCGTTCCTTTCCTTCGCAAGTACAGTGTGTTTCGAGAAAATCCCGCTTTCACTTCAGTGCCCTCTTGAGTTTGTTTGCCAATTGAAGTATTTTGCGGCTCCAAGATTGAGGGTATTTGTGTTTCGCTGTAGCAACACACACGGTCTTTTTTGGCATAGCATCAAGTATGTGTACAAGTGCAACAGAAGACGTCTGTAGCGTAGCATGAAGTATGTGTGCAAGAGCAATCGAACGGTATTGCCCCACCCTACCACACCCCACCCCCAAAAAAACGCAAAACTGGGATTTCACCATCGAAACTGGCTTGATGTAAATATGGCAAACCAAAATAGATCTTGCGGGAACAGCGAGGGTGAATCAATGGATTGTCTACACCGCGGTTGGGAGAAAAAACTAACTGCACCAGCACCGTGGAACCCCCGTTTTTTCATCGTTCAATTCCCAACTTATTTATGGATTTTGCAGCAAAAAATCCTGCCATCAAGATCCTTTCCAGGTTCCAAGAGCAGCAGGCGGAGCAGGCAGCCCGCACTGTGGCCTGGTTCCTCAGAGCTGAGCCAGTTGAAATTTCCATTTTCTTTTGGGAAGTTCTGATGACAATGTTAAAGAAAGGCTTCCAGAATTGTCCTAATTTTGGGGAGACATCTACTGATCTTCAGGATAATTAGATTCTGGAACTTACATATTTCAATGACATCTTTTTTTTGAAAGTCATGTTTTTTTTCAATGAAGTGTTTGGGACGATTTTTGTCAAACTTGCCAATCTTTTAGTGACCCAAACCCATTTGGAATATGTTGGTCCGCCCCTCCACCGACAGCGACAACAACATACAGGAACTTCCAAGTCTTCCAAGAGTTTAGGTGTGGTCCATTTCTTTGATCCAAAGAGTTAGCTTTGGTTTTACCCTCTGGTAAACTAACATAACTATGGAAAATCACAATTTTTAATGGGAACATCAACTATTTCAATGGCCATTTTCAATAGCTATTTTGTTGTTTCCAGAGGATATGCTTTATCTTGTCCCATATTTACCACAGATGTTGTTGTGGAAAAGATGGTGAGGAAAATCCTGCCGAGATCGCCAGACCCTCAGAGACTTGCGTGACGCGAGTGGATGCCACAAGTTCAGCCTTGGTGCTTTGACACCTGTATCAGACGGTACCCTCGAGCAATTTGTTACATAGCCATGGTATAGATGGCCCATGTTTTCATGATTTATATACCTCTTAAAGATGGTGACTTTCCATAGCAAACTGTTGGATTGCCAGAGGTTATCTCAATTGTCTCCAATCTCATCGGGTTTCGCAGTATGAAGAAATCCATGTGATACGTACGAAAAAACTCTTGAATGCAAGGTGGTGCTTATCTTATGACTATTGTTATTGGTTCTGCTTGCTGTTAATTACTGTCATTCTCCTCGTACTACGTTGAATTATCATTAGTTTTCACCTGAATTGTTAATTACCTGGAATTGCCAACTTATATTGCTGTTACGTTGTTACTTGCCACCTTTCTCCCCTTTGATGATCCATGCAACGATGGCCATGACGTTGGGGTCTGACTTTGGGGGCGGTTTGTGCTTCACAGGTGAAGCCCTTCCTGTCGAAGGTCATGGCCAATGCCATCAGTTGGAATCCTAGGGGAGTTTGGGCGCACCATTTTGTGTGCTGGCCGTTGGGTTGGGTGATCTATCTTCTAAACTAATGAGCCATTTTATGTTTTATATAGATACTCACACACGCACACATGTACGCAGTACACATGACTACAGAAAAAATATATGCACATTTTGGTCTTTTTAGCAGTTTGTTTCTATATTTTTTTCCGAACCCTTAAGCAACAACCAGCAAAGCAGGGCCAAGGATCCTTCCCCTCATCATATCCGATGAATTATATCCGAGTATATCGCTATTGTATCCCCACAATTGGTTGCTTGAAATCCACAGGGTTGTTTGTAGTGAAACTCCCCATTACGCATCCCCAGTCAAGTCTCTTTGAACACGTTTCTGTGGGGGATGCCCACAGGCCCAAGATGGCTGCTTCCATCTGGAATTTCATCGTCTGTCTCAGTTGATTTTCTGTGGATCACGCGCCTTTGGATGCTCCATGTTTTTTCTCCATTTGTGCATGCAAAAAAAGCTGGGTTGGGTTCAATGTTGTTTGGAAACTCCGCCGGTGTCCCTGGAAATTGGCAGATTTGCCTGGGGCTGGGGGCACACCCATGGCCGCGAGATTGGGATTCCAGATTTGCCATGCGATTTTCTGAATGAATTTGACTTTGGTCAAGGCCATATCCCCAACTTCCAGCGAATTCCATCCCCTGATATGCCCGAACATTACCCTCTGGTAAACTAACATAGCCGAAATGGCCATAGAAATAGTTGATTTTCCAATTAAAAATGGTGATTTTCCCATTAAAAATGGTGATTTTCCCATTAAAAAATGGTGATTTTCCCATTAAAAATGGTGATTTTCCATAGAAAAATGTTAGTTTACCAGAAGGTAAACAGCTCCATTCCATGGTTCCCAGCACCATAGTTTTCCTCGGGCTTCGGAATGCTCGGCCCAGGTCATCTCGACGACGATCCTTTGAACCGATCCAACCTGCCTGGGGCCTCCGTCAACTCGCGGGCGACTGGCTGATGGACCAAATCGCGCTACGCCAAATGTATCCAGATGTAACATATTAAAACATATATATATATATATATATGTATATATATATATACATATGCAATGACGCTGGAGAGAGAGAGAGAGATATATATATATACATATGATCATATATGTATATGGTTTCTATACTTAGAAATGTGCAAGTCTAGAAGTCAAAAACTCATATTCATATCTTACATATTTTGTATCTTATCATATTTAGTATTGTGACCTTTACAGAAGTCACCTGTAGTATGACCGCAGGATGTACATCACCCCCTGCTTGGAAAAGGTCGATGCTTTCCATGTCCTTCTCGGACCAATCTTCCCTGCCGGCGTCTCCTCAGGCGAGTGGCAGGGCCTGTCTCGATCATGGGATGCGAACAATAGATAAACCCAATAATGAACCATCCCCAATAGAGGTTTATCGCGGTTTACTGTGGTTTATTATTGGGTATACCTATTTGGGATAATTTAGAGTTACCCCAAATGGTTTGTTAATGGCATGGCTTATGGGGGTTTACCACATTAATATATTATATATTCTGGCAAGTCTATAGTGACCCCCAAAAGATAATAGAACAGGTTGGATTCGTGACTATTTTAGAGGGGTTTTGGACCTATGACCTAAACAATAGAGATCAAATAGTGTTCAAGAATACCCAATTCTTAATATCTAAACATATTTATACCACAATACGCATATACATGTACCATCCAATAAACTAACATAGCGAATAGCAATGGACAATCATGGTGAAAATAATAGGAAACTCATCGAACTAAAATCGAACATGTTGGTGACTTTTCCAGTTCCCAACCCCGCCGAGTCGTTGCGGCTGGGCGTCAGGTCTCGCGCCTGCCCTTGCCCATCAGCCCTGGGGGCAAATCGCAGGCGTCCTGCATCACGGAGGCGGGGGATTTCGAGTTTGTGATAGCGAAGTTGAGGGAAATAATATGAAATCACTAGGTGAATTCCGAAAGATAGGCACTTTGCCAAGAACAATGGGGGAAGCTTTCGTTGAGACAGTTGATGTGTGATAGCTAAGTTGATTTCTTCTATTTTCTAGTGGTAGATGCATAGAACTTGTCAATGGGGTTTGCAAACCAACAAACATAAGGGGGGAGGGACATCACTCTGTAAGGTAGAGCCTGTTGTAGGAAAACCATTGCCACAAGAGGGGCAATATATTATTCCCACTTCATTTCGCTAATTTCATCCCCTGGTATTTGGAATTTGGATTGTTGGGAGCAAAGCTGTTCAGGAATGTCAGGGGTACCTTATATACTTCACTAATTCTGGGGCCCGCCGAAGTAGTCAACAATAGTAAACCTTTTTTGTGTTTACAACTGGAATCATCTATAACTGTCAATATTGTCCCTATTTTGGGGGGCCCCTCTGCTTTCTAAACTCGGAGTTGACAGTAAAAACCAATGCAAACCCTCCAACTTGGGTAGTTGTGGTTTATGAGACCCCTCAACTGGCTAGATAATATAGGAATAGTTTCTTATTGGGTTCGCCGGGACATTTTTTGGGTGGAGCCTAGGGTAAATGGAAAAGTTGTGGACCATTTCTTTGAACACTTGGGATCAAAACAAAACCCACGATTTGGATACATTGGGGTGATGCGGGATGACATGGATTTCTCTGATCAATGGATTGGTTGAAGGGAACATTTACAGGAACCTTTGATATGTCATGGGAAATCAATGGTTTCCGGTTAAAAAATGTCCCTGAAACCAATCCATTTCTCTGAGTTATGTCTCCAAAAAGTTCTGTACAGTCCGAGTCTTCCTGGGGAGCTGAGCATTCTGCCAGGGTGAGTCTCCGTCGGATATCATGGCGCAGGCCTGGCAACACTGGTGGCAGTAGTGGCCCTACTAAGGCCGAATCGTAGCCTTTGGTCATTGAACAGTTTGCTAGAGAAAATCCATGAAAATCCTATATATATATATTCATAGATGTTTTATGATGATTTGGCTCCAAAAAATGGTGATTTTCCCAGTTCGCAAAGCCTTAAATCACCAGAGGGGAACCACCATCCGAACTACCTACCTGCGCCTTGCCAGGAAGCGGCCGTTGAGGCCATGAAAGATGCCAGCGAGAAGGTGAGAGAGCTTGAAAAAACCACAGGACATGTGGAGGTAAAGAGACAGAGAACAAAAAATCAAGTACAAGAAACCAGCCATGACTAAAACTGGTTGATATCTCCTATAAAAAAGGGTGAGTCATTGGAGATGATTTACTACTGTTTTACCCGCCCTGGAAACAATTCGGTGCAGAAATCCACAGAGATCCATTTCCCAGGCCAAAATGGAGGAGCTGAAACGGCAGGCTGAGCAGGCGCGACTGGGATGGCACGTTCTGAGAAGACCATGTCATGGCGCTTCAACCAACAGGAAATGGGGGATTGAACCACAAATTGATTGGGGTAAGACCAGCCCTGAAACACAAAGATGTTGGAAAAGTAAACTCCGAATCTGAAAAATAGTGATACATGATTTTTCGGCATTTTTTCAGTGGGTTACTAGCACCCCCGAAAAAGATGCCGAAAACTCTGAAACCTGAAAATTGTGAAGAACACGTCCTCGAAATTATACCAGCCTGGAAATGCCTTTCGACAGGTTTTAGGAGCTACAGTTGGGCGGTAGAAGTTTTTCGGACATACTGAGCTATTGTTAGCCATTGATACCCCATGTTTGAACCATCGCCATGTCAAAAAACTTGGATGTCAGAATTTACCAACAAAAGCCGATCTGATGAATTTCAACGAGTATGGCAACATCTTCCCAATAGGAACCGCAATGTTATTGACAAACGCGGGGTCCTTCACAGTCGTTTTCTCAAATAACAGTCTACGACACAAGAGACATTTCACCGAGGGAGCCTCAAAAAGGCAAGATCCGCTAGGAAGATCCTCTGCCAGACCCGCGTCTCTCGGGACCAGCTTCGTTCGCATGGCGTCCTTGGATGAGAATCCTGTTGACAAAAAGTGAGTTTCATGATCATCCCTGATCCATGCATAACAAGCTCAGAAAGTTGGCAAAAACAACACGTGACATATACTGTCATGTCTCTTACTAAAAAAATGCGATCAAACACACAGATACACAGACACACACACATGAAGGTTTCCTAAGTCATTTTAGTACCTAGTAGTACCCCCAAAATTCTCCAGTCATAGCTTGACGCGAGGCTCGAGCCCAGGAGGCCATTCGTCGGGCGCAGCAGGAGCAGGCTGTGGCGCAGCTTACGTCGGGTGGTGGGGGTTGGGTGAGGGTCCATGGGGAAAAAATGAAGGTCGTTTTGCTTGGTGACTCCAAGTTTTTTGACGCCTTTTGGGATGGTTATAATATGTTATATGTTACAATATCTGTTAATATCATGGTTATTCCAAATTTTATCGTTAAGACACATGTGACAAAGAATGTGAGTTTACATGTCGGTCCCCACAGTTTGTAGTGTTGCGAAACCCGTTGTGGATGATCCACTTAGCTCGCGGTGTTCCACCCAGCAGCTGATGGCCCTGGCGAATCTTCCGCCAATGGGCCCCGTTGCAAAAACGCATCGATATTAAGCCACTCTCAATCCCCAACGAGCCCTCAAAGCTTGGATTCATATCATAATTCATAATTAAATTTGATTTTTGATCAATTTTATTAGAATCCAACCAAACAGAAGGAGACCACAACAAACATGTTCTCTGACATCTTCTTATTCTTTGATGTTTCCCATCAAAAACTGGCCGCCTTGCCAGGCTGCAGTCCAGGAAGCAATGCGGCGGGTGGAGTTGGAGAAGGCGCGGTTTCGATCATTGGCCAAGCGATTCCGACCAGCAAAACTCCAACAAAACTTGCTGACACAGACTGGGGCCAGCCAAAACATATGTTTTTCATTTCTTTATCGTCAATCTCTACATGTTTTTCATGTTGTTTTCATTCCTGCATATTCTATTTTTAATTTTTCGTTTTGGGTTTCATTTTTCTTTCGTTTTTTTTTTTTTTTTTAAATTCTGTAATTTATGCACTATTCCTGGAGAAACCAGCAAAAACTGTGGCAAATGAAAAACACGAAAAAACAATGAAGCAATGACGAAAAACAATGAACAAAATGAAAATCGACAATGAACAAAAGAGAAAAGAACATGAACAAATCCAGTCTGTAGCTGCACCGTCTTGTTTTTTTTCTCCTGAACTTAACCAAACTTAACCAACAAACATGGTGGCAAAATAAGGATATCATGGGGATATAACGGATATTATCCAGAACCTAACCAACAAGAAACCAAGAAGGAAAGAAGAAAGAAGCAAACCAACTGACCAGCAAACAAACGAAGGAACAAACTACAGTAAGAAGTAATGAGATTAACCAACAAACAAGGGCATGTAGATCAAGTAGGTATCTAGCAAACTTGATCTGACCATAGCAGGAATAGGCAAACGTAATGCCGGTGGATCAACAGACAGCAGGGGACCCATTTGAATCCCGAGGGTCGCCTTCAACCATTGCCATAGCAAAATTAAAATCGACTGCACTGAAATGGTGAACGTTTACAGTTTACATCGCGAACTGGAAAATCACCATCAAACTAATGGGAACATCCACTATTTCTATGGCCATTTTCAATAGCTATGTTAGTTTACCAGGGGGTAAATCTTCCAATTTGGCAATTTTGAAGATTCGGAACCTCCAAATAGCTGGCAGTTATGGATGTTTATCCCTCCATGGGATATTCATGGGTTTTGATCCATTTCCATCTGGCCATTTGGAACAACACCTGCACGAGGCAGCGGCGGAGGAGGCCCGCCGCCAGACGGAGGCGGGGCCATAGCTGCAGCCGCAAGAAACGGCTGCTCGAGGGAGAACTTCAGAGGATGAAGCTGGATACTATCTAGATATATCTAGATGCTTTACATTTATAATTTATAGGGGACATGATATATATATATATAAAATATGTAGATGTACATGATTGTAGATGCTCTTTATATTTATAGTGAATACAGTATTTCTTTTTGATCAGGGTCCAAAAATCCGTTTGGAAGGCGGGTTCGGATTCCGATGTGGCCACAAGTGGGGTTCCATGAAATGGAGAAATGTAGACTTGGCAAAATTCGCATGGTCCCACCTATTCAACACGTCCTTTGTTTTTTGGACGTTTCCTGAACCAACCAACTAGCAGCCTTGTGAAGGAAATTGTCACTATAGTTAGACTATCGTGTATGCCTGCAATTCCAGACTTCCAGGCCCAAACCACTAGGATCCACCAGCTAATCCAACTATTTGGTTGCTGATACCAAGAATGCGTTGGGAGCAAACACACAGCGATATCATTAGGCTGGTAGACGTACTTTTTTTCTGACGCACTCCCCCAGATGGCTGGGGTCGGCGTATATATATATATATAATATATATATATATAATATATATATATATATGTATATATACTGTATATAAATATATGTATATGTGCCAAATCTGCAGTGACAGCCCCGACAATTACTTAACCCTTGGTTGACTGAATGTTCCTCATGTCTCACCATGGCCAGGCTTTAGCAGTGCAGGCGATCGGCGTGGCAGAAGTCTGATGGGGATTCAACCGAGCCCTAGAAGCTGATCCCCCGCAATACTAGATGGTTAATGAGCCCTTAGCAGTGGTTGTTGGTGGTTGAGAAGCCCTTACAAGGTGGACCCCGTTCTGACTTGGTTTATCAACGCCATTTGCTACATTTACTATATCCTCCATATACCCAAGTGTTCACCAAGTTATTTGCGTCAACTTAGGGGCCCCACCTTGTTTTTTTTTGGGGTGGATCACCTTTGGGAGGGATCCCCATGACTTGTTTAGCTTTCCTATTCCCAAAACATGGGATGATGGTCCCCAATTGTATAGTATCTTTCAGGTGCTTGGGCCAACCACCACACCTCGTATTTTTTTTGGTGCATATATTCTGCCAACTGTTGCTAAATATCATTCTTTTAGTCTGGTTGCATGCCCAGGTTATCTCACGATATCCGCATTTTATTCCGAGAATTTTGGGGGTATCGTTGATTTGAGAGTAAAAGCTCCCTAAACCAATCCATTGATTTCTGGGTTGAACAACATGAACAAGCATCCCACCCTCCATGGCGCAGGCCCTGCTGGGCCATGCACAAACGCTGCCGCAAGATAAAGCGCAGATCCAAGAGGTGGATTTGGAGGGGAACTGGAGAAGGGAGCGGCAGAATTATGAGGTGGATACATACCATGCACACGCCCACACACTCACACGCCCACATATATAGGATATATGCGATTATATACATGGTTATATATATATATATATTTGCATTATTATATGTGCACACACACACATAAAACTAATATGTATATGCATGCCTATGGGATATCCCTATAGGTGTACATGGCCTTTGAACCAGTTGCGGTGACCGGGACGGACAGCTGGGAGCTTTCTCAGCACCATAGAGATGATAGCGCCGCCAGGGGCCTGACTTTCTGCAAATGCATCAGGCACCGCTGAGAGGGGATGGGATACCGTCCGAGACCTGCACATGTTTCCACGTATTTTGCGTGGATTTGGGTCCCAAATATGCTGTGAATTGCTGCAAATTGATGGTTCTGCTGGGGAATTTATAGGTCGGAAATTACCTGTGATGTCCCTAGAATTGCTGGGAAAATCTGCAGAAAAAAAGGCCTTGGCCGCTGCGGCCATGCAGAACGCACCTCGCCTGGTGCGGCGCCCCAATGCCTATGGCATAGACTACGTTACAATTAACTTGGTTTATAACCCCACAGTACTGTATATAGCCAACCGGTAGGTGTAACCAACTGAGTTATCTAGGGCCTAGGGGGTCAAACCATGAATCCATTATCTTATAGATCTAAGCAACTTACAGGCCCATCAAAATAGGTACTGTACCTATAGACCCTTTGCTATTTCCATCATCAATCCTGCTTCACCTGGCCATAAACCAACTTTTGCTATCGTTTTCGGGGTCCTCTCCCGGAGTCATGGTATCATCACAAGGGTCTGGGGAACCGCTGCCAAGGCAAGATCAGCAGGAGCTGAGGTTGAAGTTGATCTCCCGGAGGGACTGAAGGTGGGCTTGGGCTCAAAGCTCCTAGCGGACAAGGGCTCAAGGGGCAAACCGCCTTCCAAAAAGCATAGAAATTTCAAGTGGAATCCAGTATCAACAAGTCATGAATCATCGTGGATCATCGTGGAATCAAACAGTGCAATTGGAAAGATCCATTAGAAAGAGCTATAAATGGAGGTTTTTGGCAGGAAATCGTCTATAAATGGGGGACTGTTTCGGTTGAATCCACCACTGCCGTGGCTTCAGCCCCCGTGTCGCCTTAAAGGCTGGGGACATTTTCCACGTCCTCTTCGAGGGCGAGGAATATGAGTTGGCCGCAGCCCTAGCTGAGCACGGCGAAATGCAATGTTTGGAATGGACGTTGAAAGAAAAGATGAAGAGGAAGCAGTTGAGAGAGTCGATTTCCGTGGACCTTTGAACCTTTAATGTGTGTGCATATACATATATATATATATACTTATACACACACACATTTACACACACACATATATATATATAGATATATAATATACACACCTGCAACATCCCAGAAAGCTGTCCAGTTGTCAATGCGCCCAGGAGGTGCCTGAAGGACTCAAGCCTGGTCAGACCATGAGGGTCAAACTGAAGGACTCCGATGACGAGGAAGAGGAGGAGGAGGACAGTCCTGGGAGGGACGGTCTAATGGTTGCTGATAGTGGGTCCAATTTTTTCGCTGGGTCCAATTCTTTCTAAAAAGTTATGAAGACTGATAAGATCGCATTTCTCCACCCCCCAATCATTGGGATCACCCCAAGTGATGACATTTCAAAGCATGTGTTGAAAGCGCCAGGCGGCCAAGTGTTTTTACTGCGTCCAAAGCCGGGTTGTCTTGGCAATCTCCTGAGATGAGCCAGGCAATTAGTGAATTGCTCAGGCACTGAATTAAAACTCATTAGATGGCACCCAGTTCTCATGGGGATCTACTAGCCAGTGAATTATTTTGCTTTGTCAGCTTACTAACCCCCTAGAACTGATATTCAATCCAATATCAACATATATAAACAGTTAATCATCTTTAGTCCATCCACTAACCAGTGAACTTGTGAACTTCATGAGTCAACAAATCCCCACGAAGTCGGAGCGCCATCCGCAGGAAGATCGACTCATCCGCATCGAGCTCATCGTGCCGCCGGACTTTGCTCCCGGTGATGGTCTGGTCGTGGAGTGCCTTGGAGGAATGGGGATGGCAATCTAAGCCCTATGGGGCCACAGATTTGAGTGTTTAGTTTAATAATTTAACTTAAGCATGTAATGAAATTTGGATACCCAAGTTTGACCTAGGCCCGAATGATCATGTAGACAAATGATAATCATCAATGGTCACTATTGTAGCAATGAATAGCAGTGCGTGTCTATGAATGGTCTCTAAATGGCCTTTTAATGGTCCTCAATGGTTGCTAATGCATTTCAGTGGACGTTTATGGTCATTATATACTGGTCAGCAATGGTTTTGAGTGGCAATTCACGGTCACCACGTGTCTCTAATTGTAGTTAACAGCAACCAAATATTTTATCCAGTTGCGAAGTGGGATGGAGATGCATGTCGCGAAAAAATCCATCAAACATCCACCGTTCTGTTCGACATTTCCTGGAGATTTTCCCATGAACCAGCTCCAACAAGTCAGCGTCGAAGCCGGTCCGGATCCCGCAACCAAGGCACGACGGAAAGGAGTACGAGGTGGTGCTCCCTGAGGATGTCCAACCAGGGGAACGCGTGAAGGTGTCCTTGGAGAAGGAGAAGGAGGCGCCCAGTGGAAGGGTGAAAAAAGCCAATGGATCCAATGGTTGATGGGAGATCACCAACCATAAATGGAGAAGATCATGGGACGATATGATGGGAATATCATGGGATAGATTCATCGAGAATTAGGGAGAGAGAGAGAGAGAGATGAGATCTGGGCAGGGGGTTTGCGAAGGGACTATTTGGAGAACAAAGGGGAGATATTTTTTTCATAGGAGAGTCATGTTAAACTTACTGATAGTGGAGATATTTGATCAGATGAAAGATGAGTGGAATATCATGGGTATCAATGAGACATATCATGGATAATATGATGGATCATGGGAATCTAATATAAGTGGATAATATGAGTGGGATACATGGGATATTAGGGATATTCTCAATTTTCAAGGCAGAAAAGGAATGTCATGATTGTCATGGATAAAGGGTGATTAATGAGTTATTTCATGTCATTTTTCTGTTGCTTCAACCTACTGTAGGTAAATATATAGTCATATACAATCATATCTAATGATTGCGATCTAAGCAAAAAGCATGGAAAACCATCAGGAAACCATGGCTTGGGTCTGTCTGAATATGGGGGATTCCTCGACGGACGATCATCATTTTCTGTATTAAATGACTTGAACACACCCAAATTGGGTATCATGGGGAAATTTCCGGGGAACTTCCTAGAAACATGGCTACTATGGGGACATTGTCATATTAACCAGCATTATTCCGAAAGCAGGGCACTTCCATGACTTCAGCCAGAATTCTTGGAATCTCAGATTTTGAATATGGGGGTTGATCCCAAATGGCAATTTTGGTCGGGAAGATTGTGATAAACCAGCGGATTAACCAGCGTATTTAGGCGTACCCTATTTTCAGTCAAAGCCTTGTCAGTTGCATGAGTAATTTGTGAAGCATCGCTGATGGAGGAAGGTTTGATACCATTGGCTGACAAACTATCATCAAAGGAAGTTTAGAAGCTAAACCTTCCGACAATATGGACAGATAGAAAAGCACAGCCATGAAGAAAGTCAGAAAGAGAAGAGATGCACGTGCGCGAAAAGGTAGGAAAGTCGCGAAACACTGTGTTTTTCCAATGATTTGTGGCTCCGGAGGGTCGAGAAGTAGGCTCGCT
>BGPT01002356.1:50736-91907 GCA_003297045.1 Symbiodinium sp. clade C Y103 | reverse complement strand
CCTTGAACTCATCAAAATCAGACCCCGACGTTGCCAAAATCAGACCTTGACTTTGCTCAAATTCAGCCTTGAACTCATCAAAATCAGACCCCGAAGTGCCAAAATCAGACCTTGACTTTGCTCAAATTCAGCCTTGAATTTACCAATGTCAAGATCTGCCACCAACTTTACCAAAATCGCACCCTGAGTTTAGAACAATGCGAGTTCTTCTGGAGTCGGGACTTCAGTGTGGGGGACAGTTTTGGCATTATGGCTTTTTGTAGCCATGCACCAAAGGCACCAAGTGCCTGTCAAGCCATGGATGGCGCTGGTCGCTGTCTTCAGTTTGGCGAAGTTGATGGGAGCCTTTGTGCCACCGTTGCAGGTTGGCGATGAGAGTGCGTTTTCAAGACACGGTTGCGTTTGTTTTACGGCCATAAATGACATTTTTTTTTTTAAATTTGGTGTGTCTTGAATGCATTCATGCTAAGTGCGTAATGTGTTTCTGTTTCATTCGCAGGTGGCATCAGCGAGACTGCAGGGCACCATTGAGCGCCCTCAATTTATTGGGTCTAGCATTGAAACTTTGCTGTTTGGCACTTTTTTCAACTTGGTCATACAGACAAAGAATCTGAAAGGCATTTTGCCATATGTTTGATATATTGTACAATATTTTTTTTTATTCCTCAATTTTTGCATTCGAGGTGAAAAAGGATTTGCGCCCACGCTTGACCCAATCCAGAGCTTGGGAAATAAAGGTCTGGCAAGTCATAGTGTCTGCTTCGAGTCTTGTTGTAGCGACAATACNAGGATTTGCGCCCACGCTTGACCCAATCCAGAGCTTGGGAAATAAAGGTCTGGCAAGTCATAGTGTCTGCTTCGAGTCTTGTTGTAGCGACAATACAGGTAGTGCGGGCAGTCAGGGACTCTAAGAGGGCATTCAGGGCCTCTCCAAAGGGCAAAATTCAAGCAGCAGTTGCAAAGGCCATGGGGCCTTTTGAACCCACAAGGGCGCAAGATGAGGTCATCAAAAGGCCAGCGGTGGACACCATCAAAAACCGCATCAAGAGCTGGCGACAACATGCGACCATCATCGGTGGTCGCTTCCAATCAGGAAAGTCGGGGGCAGTAGAAGAAGCCTTGCGAGGAGTGCGAGGTGTTGTGCGATTCACCATCAACAGCGCCGATTGGTACAAGATGATGTGCGAGCAAGAGAAACTGGATAACATAGGACTGTTCAAAGAGGTCATGTGCCGAGTGCGCGAGAAGCCCAAGGACTTTCCAGACAACCTCACCAAGTATCCCATTCTCCTCCTCGAAATCCCTCGCAAAACCACTGAAGGACTGAGTGGACAAAATCATTTTTTGTTTTTTTGTCGGTGGTGTAGTGCATTTTGCCAGTCATGTTTTTTTGTTTAAAGTCGTGTTTTTCCCGTTCCTCTTGGCAAGGAATTGACCTAATCTCCAGCACGGCGAAGGACGTGGCGACAGACCAAATCGGAATTGCCATTCATGCCCTCCAGCTTAAATGATATGTTCGTAAGAAGAATTGCCATGCAGTGTATTTTCATCCTCTCAAGAAGCACTGTTTTTTTGCCTCCAAATTGCACAAGGAGGCCGCAGAAGCGCAGCTGGGCATGTTTGAGAAAAAGAAGACTTCAGCTTGTGCGTGGTGTTGCTTGTGTTTGATCTTGCCACTTACAACCACGAAGCATAAAATCAAAGTATCCAACCACAAAGCACAAATTCAAAATATCCACTAGGATACATTTTATAATCCCATTGTAATATATCACAATTAATATCGGCATTCTTTAAGTCCAGACTTACCACATCATACCCCTTACTTTTAGCTACATTACCCACACTACCGGTTCCACTAAATAATTCTAACAATTTCATAATAATATTATATTAGAATATTATTATCAAACTATTCTTCAAACTTATTCATTATCCATTCATTATTCTCATCCCTTGTGATTTGATAGTGGTCCAGTGTCTTTTGCACAGGGTTTTTGTTTTTATTTGACTTCACAAGGTCACAATATAGCTGTTGTTTTTCAACAAGGCTTCCACGGGGTTTTCCCACCCCACGCTTTTCAAATATCTCATCCATTTTCTTTTTGTGCTCTTCTTCATCAACTTTTTCCAACAACCTCAGGTTTAACAAGTTTCTTTGAGAGTTCACGCACTCTGACATTAAAAGCACCGACAAGGTCATGAACTGAATTTATCCTATCAAGCATCTTCTGCAAGAGGTTAAAATCTACATTGCCAAAAGGCATTAGGATATATCATACGGTAGAAATTTTTAAATATTTAAATATTTAGATATTTAAATAATTAGATGTTACACATCATAAAAACTAATTATTTATCGACGCATAAGGGTGGACTTTTCTCGAGATTAAAAAGTGAATTCAAAAACGCATCTTCTGTTGCTTATTTTTGTCAGGGCGCTAATTTACATTTTCAAAACTAATTAACCTTTTATGGGGATTGTATGCTTCTTCATCCTGTGCTACTGTTTCTTCAATGAAGTTCCACAACAATAAATAATGATATATTTTAATTTTCTACATATTAATAATGCATAATTTAAAACCTCCAAAAATAGAACCTATCAATGTGAAACAGTATGAATTCAAACAATCACCATATCCTCAGGCTGATAAATTACCATTTAGAAGTATCATTGTCAGTGCATCACAGGGTGGGAAAGGTATCCTTATATAAATCTCAGTGTTGAAGATTTATAGAGACTGCTTCGAGCGTATATACATCGTGAGTCCAACAACGCGCATTGATGAAACATACAAAGAGGTAGTGAAATATATTGAGAAAGAACTGAAAGCAGATAATAAAAAAGAAAAATTCATATTTGATGAGTATGATGGAGACGCATTACAAAAAATCATAGATACACAACATAAAGTAATTGAATATAAAAGAATAATGAAATGAACAAACTGTTTAGTTGCTTATTGATTATAGATGACTTTGCAGAGGATAGAATTTTTACGAAATATTCAAAGGTTTTGCATGGACTTTACACAAAATCAAGACACTTTGGATTGTCGGTAATCACAGCAACACAGAAATATAACGCATTAGCGCCGATTGTTAGACTAAATACATCTTCATCATACATTTTTAAACTAAAAAATATGAAAGAAATTGAAACCTTTATAGAAGAACAATCAGCACTGGTTGATAAAAAACTTTGTATGAAACCTACAGGTTAGCAACAGAAGAACCATATTCATTTCCTTTTGTGAAGCTTCGCTCCAGATGCCAGAGATATTCTAGAGATGACAGATGGGAAGAACACTAAATTTTAAAAGACATAAGCTTGGAGTCTTACTACTTGAATTTGAGGAACAAAGGGAAAATGCAAATGAAGAAGAAAAAAACAATTACAGAAAGAACACGACGTAAAACTAACAGAACCAACAGACTACTATGAAGACTTAAGACAGAAACAGTTGAAATTATTAACCCATTAGTTTTTATAGTAAATTTATTATCTAAAATTATGTTGTTATTCTTTTCTATTCACTTACTTGTATTATGAGCCGTCCCATCATATTCCCCATAACTTTTATCATGATATACGATAAAATTATGATGAATAAAATGTGATAAGTCCTAATATTAGAGGTTTTCATGTTGAAATGCATATCATAAGGTAATATACATAAATTATGTGAAAATTGCTGTAATTGTTAGGCTGGAGGGTATTTTAAAAGATGGGACGACTCATTGCTAGCGATTTATATAATGCGTTTTTTGTTGCAAATTTGCTCGTTAAATCCAATTCTTTTCTGCTCAAATTCCACTTCTTGGTCCCTTCAGGCGCGCCCGTGGCCAGTTGGAGGCGGGCGAAGAGACGCCCAACGCCACGCCGGTGCACACGCCAGGGCGCCGCGCCCGGGAGCCTGGCTCCGGGCATCGTGCGTGGGGTGAGGCCAGAGCTGCCTTAGCGAAGTGAGTTTATACCTATTATACCTATGGTCACTGGATTGGTTCAAGGGAAAATAGTGACCGGAAACTGGCTGGTTTTCCCCATCAAATATAGAGGTTTCCGGGTTCAATTTTCCCTTAAACCAATCCAGTGATATGGTAATGTGGGTAAAACAATATTGATGGGGATTAATATGATTACTGTAAATAGTGGTTAATAGTGGTTAATAGTGGCTAATAACTGACAAGAATGGCTGATTAATGTGGGCAAAGCAATGCTTGCCATAAACCACCCATGACTGGGAATGGTTTCTATGTACCACCTATTAAAAAATGGTGAGTCATTGGGGATGGTTTAGTTTTACCAACATCAATTGCCTTTCTGATGTCATCAAATGTAGCAATGGGAAATCCTCGAAGCAAATGAAGGTTTATAGCTAGGAAACTCATCGAACTAAATGGGTGATTTTCCAGCCAGCCGCGTTTGATGATCGGTGGGTATGGTTCATGGTGGATATGACTACAGTTCATGGAGGTTAAAAACTAGCTTGCAACTTGGGGGTCCCTGATTGTGTGGGTTGGACAATTCCATGATTTTGTCTGTGGGTTGGATGAATCTCATCAATATATGGGTGTGGTATACGTTTGGATCCACACATGGATCCATGGAAATGGGGAAGTCTTACATCTTTAGGGAAGGCTGAGCATGAATAGGACGTAAAGATCTACCATTTGGCTATGACTAACAGTTCGCCATGGAAAAACACCATCTTTAGCGGGTAAATCACCATGTTTATCATCTACAAATGGGCCATGGCTTCCATACTTATGTTAAACAACCAGAGGGTAAATCCTAGCTGTGGGGTTGAGCACTAAATGTGGGTGTGGTAAAAGTCACAAACCCATCATTGAATCATTTGGGGCTGATTGAAACGCCACCTATCTCTGGTGATAGTGGGAATGGTTTATGGCATTGGGTTTGCCACATTACCATCCAGTAAAACAGAAGGGACAATAAAATTAATCCACCTGGAAGCAGGGATCATATAATATCATATAATAACTTATAACTGTAGTGTAGTAAATTATAGTATAATCTAGTTATACTCATGCGCAAACGGTTTCATGAACATGGATATGGAAAACCCCGCGTTTGTACATATTTGGGGTCCCCCATCTATTCCCCATAATTCTTTTGGGAGCCTCACAAAGATAATTGCAGCATGTCCATACTTTGGGGATGCTTTGCAATCCAGTAAGTTAAAGTAGATGCATGGAAAACCGGTGGGAAAGCCCAAGGAAAATGATCTACATTCATTGATTCATGGTGGCTTTTGAACATGTGCATCTGAATTTACTGAAGGATACTAAGCGGGATGATGTGCAAACATCGGTGCAGGGGAGATTTTTGCACACCAGTTGTTTTGCACACCAGTTGTTTGGAATCACCGTTTTTTTTGAGGGGAGGGGGTGCTTCTTGTAAGAATCCTGGTCGTGCAGATATCCCATCTGAGCAGAACAATTCTCAGGTGGTCCATCCATCCATGGTTGATGAAAGAGTATCGCATCAACCAAAGGCATCCATCGTTTCTTCAGAAACCGTGCGGTGGGTGTTGATCCCTTCAAACCTCCCCTTTCAATGGAGGTTTTATTGGACAAATCATCCGTAAAAGGGTGATTTTCTGTTGCCATGTTTGAGTACCGGAGGGTGGATATAGTTTCTGGAGGTCTTTTGCCATGATATCTGTAGTGCCAACGCCGTGCCACGGAAGAGTTGAGCGCAACTTCGCTCGGTCTATCCACAGAAAGATGCCTGCGTGGCCAAGGAAAACATCCATTCTGCTATGTAGATGACTTAGCTACTGGGCAGGGGGATTTCCCATGGCTATGGTCATTTATCACCCATTCGTACCACATCCAACATCATCTAACATCATCTATCTATCCGAAACTCCCCAAGGATCATGAACATCACCCTCAAATTAAGGCAATCTAGTATTGTACTCATATTTTGACGTGTATAACATGAATTCTGCAGTGCTGCTGCTCTAGATTTTCCCTGTCGATGGGCCAACCGCGATGCCGGTGCGATGCTTCGTTTCCAGAGGGAGGCGCGCAGCAGAGGAAGCTTTGAAGATAGAGGGGATCCACCAGAATGATAAGCTGATGCAAGCAAAATCAAGCAAAATCACATCAACAGTGTCTGGGGGACTTGGTTTCTATCTTGTTTTTTTTTTCCGATTTCCCATGATTTCCCCAAAACGGTCTTAGGGGAAAAGCCAATGTTGGAACAATGACTTTGCCATACTTTTCCATGTTTCAGCACCCCAGATCCCCACATTCTCCCAGTCCCAGACGGCACTACTTAGGACCATCTCCTGCTTTTGGGCTCCAGGGACTGGGTAACCGATCCGCGCCAAGAATGGCTTGGTGATGCAGATAGGACCCCGGAGAGTTTCGTTCTGTTACTATATCCAAGTGATAAGTGAGAAATGGTGAGAAATTGACAGCCAGACACGAGAGAGAGTCAGACAATTAGATTGATGCAGGACATGACGTAGGATGACAATGGATGATAGAATTGTAAGGTGCAACAAGGGTACATGATCTGCGTGATGATGGCATCCTCCAGGTCTATTGATATCCATGTCCATCTCTAAGAGTAACAAGAGCACTCACTTCATATGGACTTTGCTGAAGCTCCAAAGCCAGCCGTACAGTGGGGTGGGCTGCGGTGCCGTGCCATGCTGGTGGAACGATCTCGGTGGCAGACCCTCAAGGGGAGCATGCATCGGATCTCAGAGAGTCACTGGGAGAAGACTTTCAGCAACAACTCTCCAGTGGTGAGCGGAGCGATTCGGAGCGATTCGGTTGTACCCTCTGGAAACGACAAACATAGCTATTGAAGATTGCCATTTATGATTGACTTACCTATTTAATTTCTCAATAGTTATGTGAGTCTACCAGAGGGTACCCATATAACAAAAAATGGGGAGCCAGTTGGAGCTACGAATTGAGTTTCCCACCCACATGATCGTCTAGAACGGGAGATTTTTACCATCTAGAATCTAGAATGGAGATATCATGCGGATGTAATGGGTATCAAACCAATTTATCACTGAAAATTGGTGATTTATTCATCTAAATGAGTATTTCAGCATTGACTATTGGGGGATTTGACCATGAATCGCTTGGGACAATAGCCCATGGAGAATGCGAAAGGTATGAATGACCAATGATAACTGATTGGTGGTGTTAAAGATGGGTTGAAACCACAAACCAGCCGGTTTAGTAGAGATGTTGGCTCTCAAAGAAGGGTTTCAGGTGACATCCTTCTGTTTTCTGCCAAGCACTCCCGTTTTAGTCATAGAACTTGCTCCTTCCAGTTTTTTTTCTGAAACCGTCAGGATCCTAGTACCGTAGCAGCCGTAGCAGATGTTCTTCGGCATTCTTGGGCCTTCAACCCTTCCATCAACACCCAGTGATGGAAGATCGGCAGCTCAACCACCGCAGCTTCAGGTGTTCAGTGTACCGTTCCATCGGCATTTTTCCGGCTGTCGCGCTCACGTGGGCTTCGGCAGAGTGACGTGGCGAAATTTCGAGCTCAAAATTCGAGGGCAGGTAGGTAGGTAGGTTAAGAAAGCACCACAGGGTAAAATCATGTAAGATCAGTGGTGGCGCCATGTTTTGAACATGTTTTATCATGTTTTCAGTTTTCAATTGCATTTGACTACTATCTTTTGGCATGGGTCAAAATCAGCTATCCCATGAGACAAGATCATCTGAAACAAGATATCAGATCAGCAGGACCGATGGATGGATGTTTGGAAGGTTGCATGGAACAAATCAGCAGGTGAGCACATCGATGCACAGAAGTCAGTTCAGGTGAGTAGGATAGAACTGGCAGGTAATTTGGGATTCATAGACTCCACGAAAAGTAGACATAAACAGCATCAGGCGTACTGATGCGAGAGAGATTCAGTTGGACGCTGCGTTGTGCCCATCACCTTGGCCAAAGATTTTCAGTCAGCCAACACCTATACGCCTTCCAGTCTAGCCTCTTCAACTCCCTTCGGCTCAACCCGCCCTCGATCCCCGAGAAATTTAGTTTGTTCATCTATCATATACCCTCCAGCAAGCCAACATACGTAGCAAAAATCCACCATGTGCAGATCATTTCCGATAGATAAATCCCATGATAATTATTCATTGTCATCCGTTGCCCATGGATGTACAATCTGTATGATGTGTAAATGCATTTCATTTTTTAACATGTGTTTGTTTGCCAGTTTACCTCGGGAGTCTTTCTGTGCTTTGTGCCCCAGTGTGGGTTTGCTGGCAGATGTTGCTCTCCCTTAGGCTGTATTCTTGAACCATTAGCCGATCATTTGTTGGAATGTAGCCCTAATATGGTCATGTTATTGGTATTGTGATTCTTGATAGTGATTACTCTTGCGATTTTGTCACTTTAAGTCATACATGATCATGCACGGTTTTTGCTATTGGTATTTTTACTAGTTCCAGCAACAGCTTGGTGGACAACATTCTGCCCTTGCAGCAACCGTTGCGAGCTGCGTCGCTTAAGCGCGAGGTGGTGTGATCCTCCGTGCAGTCATGATGGTCATGGCTATGGCCTCTTGGGATGCAGATCTACTGGGGAAAAAACTGATGTTTCTTGCGGGTCTGTTCTCTTAAACCAAGCCCCTGCGGAAGAAGTACTGGGTTCCAACTGCCTGGGAACTGGGTTTCTCCTAGAAATTGACCAGGATGAAAGCATCGTGTCTAAGTAGCAGTAAACCAAGTTGTTTGACTCGTCATCCAATCTTTATCTGTTCCAGCCTATTGGGTTCGCCATTGGCCGTATTCCACAACTCCACCCTTGACATGTTTTTTTCCCCCTTTTTTGTCCTTCCCCAAACTTGGGACCCCAAGAACCCAGCAAAAAGTCGCCAGTTGTGATTTCCCCAACTAAATGAAGTGAATTTTCGCAGATTTTGGCCATAAAAGCCAAGATTTTTGCCCCCCAAACTCAATCACTGGATTGGTTTAAGGGAAAATTGAAGCCGGAAACCTCTATATTTGATGGGAAAATCCCATGGGTTTCCTGTAAATTTTCCCATTAACCAATCCATTGACTCAAGGCAGATTTCCTGAGTTCATCTCCAACAGCTCAGGCAGCGGCTCTGCTCCTGGTTTTCCCCGCTAGCTTCGTCCTCCCGAGACCTTGTGGTTCGCGCTTCATGGAGCATACGCCCAGCGGCCTGGGGCAGGTGGGATCAGCATGCACTATGGTTGTCTATGGTTATCTATTGTCATACCAGGAACAATTTGATACCATGGAATTGAACGCCTCTTTTTTTTGAGTATCAGTGGAGTTTTGATACCAAGTCTCCATTTCTATTTCTTTACGGAAGTGTCAAAGGTTCTTTTTTTCCTATCTTCATTTGAGGATGGTTTTCCAACAATTTTGGGTACGATGGGGGTTGAACTTTTGGTAAAGATACCAAGCAGAAGGACAATTGTGGTCTGTATTTGATGGGTAACATGGGATTTTTGCTAAAGTGGTAAGGTGTGCCCTGTTCATTGATTGGCCATTCGTGGTGGAGAGTTTTGCGAAGTACAAACTCAACGGATAGTGATGGTAGTTTCCATCCAAATAGACATGCATCTTCCATCTTCCCACAATTTTCCACCCCTTTCCTTTCTGCTTCTGTCTGGGTTTCGCTGGGGTTTTTCGAATTTTCAACAGATCACACAGCACCGAAACCCAATCGCAGCCCAGCCGGGATGACTGTTGCCCCCTTTGAAACATGGAAGGCAATGCCCTCTTCAGTCGGCTGTTTGACGCTTGGAGAACATCGGACCCCCCATCAACCATGATGGGTGGGACAAAATCACCAGATTTGGGACCATAGAATTGGGGTGTTTATAACATATTGGGGGGACCAGATCTTTAAGTAAGAGATTACAAACGATTCAAAAGGGAATATCAATGCACCTGTTACAGCAATACCATGCAATACCAACATATTCATGAAAACATATCTATGATATTGCTATATAGCAATGGTTCTAGAAATTGATTGTTAAGGATTCTTGCTATATAGAACCATTGCTATATAGAACCATATCAATTGTTAATCTTCAGGATTCCTTCTCCACCACCATGAAGCCCCAAGGTGTTGGATAGTTCACCCTTCCCAATTGGTGTGGCTGAGCTGGTCCTGCTGGAGCATGATCATCCTCTGAATCGCTGCAGGGGCTAACATAAATGGCATAATGCCGGGTTGGGATGTTAACTTCAGACCCGAGGTTGTGAAAAAATACTTCAAGTGGGCAGTTTCAGAAACCCGGTTCCTGATTATGGAGGATTATGCTACCTTGTTATGTGGGGGATTATCACAATCCATGAGCTGACAGTGCCCATGGCCAACCAACCATGATTTTGGGGATGTTACATGATTTTACGGTCGGATTTTGACGCTCAAGTGACTGAGATGATTTTGAGGATTTCCCATTGAAATAAGACCTCCCTTTAGTTCTGAGATTTACCAACCAGCCATGTTTGATTGCCAAAGAGGGTACATCTCATTTATATCCCGCTACATCCCGGTAAATGTCCCCATGATAGCTGGTCAAATCCCCATTTTATTGCTGAAATCCCAATGATCTCAGTATGTTTCAATGGAAACTCCTTCAGCATCATAAATCAGCTATCAATCCTCATTGATCTTGCTTAATTCTCCACTTTTGTCATATTATAAATTGGTTATAGACCAACTTACCCTAGGGTAAACATACAAAAAGATGTGGAAAACATACATACGCTTTCCCATGACTTGTGCCGAAACTTGTGCACTAAAATGGATGTCCCGTAAACGGTGACATGTGGTGCCATTTTGGGGTTTTGGGATATCCTTGTGGAAAATGATCTACAAATGGTGGGTTTTCCACATTTGGAAGCCCATCTAGATCCAGCTGAGGATGGGCGCGACCGTAGCTCTTTTCGTCGCCGCAGGGCGGCAACCTCTTCGCTGGTCACAGCGAAGGGCACGGGGGGGAGAGAGCCACTTGGTGGGAAGGGGGTGCGGTGGGTTCACCTGAGCCATTCAAAATACCCCGGTTGATGGGTTAATATAGGAACTTATGCTACCTAATGCATTGATATTTATTGAGGATTATCCGAGGGAAAGCTATTCAACCAACTAGTATCACAATATGGATCGATATGGGGGTTTCTTAAGTCATGGGTCACCATGGTTGTTTCAATACCACGTCATGGTCATCCATGACTCGGATGATTTGGGGGTACCCCTGCTACAGGAAGCCTCCAGGTAGGAACTGAATTGTACGACCTAATTGATTGATATTGATTGGGGATTATGATAACCCATAACAGGGAAACCTATCAACCAACTAGTATAATGTGATGGGAGAGGGATATTTTGAATGGCTCACGCAAAGAATTAAGGAATTCATTCAGCTGGGATTCGCCTACCACAATGGGGATAAATGGGGGACATTATATAATGGATATTAATGGAAGTTAAGTGGGATTTTTCATTACCCCCTCACCTCAACAAAACAATGGGGATTATACGATGGAACACTTGTGGGTTGCCAATTATCATGGGGATATAACGTGGGATATCATGAATATATATATATATATGTGTGTGTGTGTGAATGAATTAAAAAATAAATAGATAAATAAATATATATAGGGCGCAGACAAAATAATACAAAATATGCATATATATATAAAGGTCTGAATACAACCCATGATGATGTTGCTCTAAGCACTTTTTTATTTTGCGATGATGATCCCCAATGACTTGCCTATTTTTTTCAGAGGGGTCGAGTCCCTAATCAGCTAATGTGATAAACACGATAGGAATGTGTGTGTGTGCGCGGAAATTTGGGTGTGGTTTATTTTTGGGTTTAACCCATTGTAAGTAAACGCTCGGATTTTGGACTTTTTCTGGCTTTGAGAAAATTAGGGGAGTTAGAGCCCAATCCTGGATTTCAACAATTAGGATTAGCAAAATGGGGCCTTTTTCCACTGGCAACGTTGCAGTTGGTAAGCCTTGTGGCACCCAGAACTCATACATTGTTCATCATTACTACATACTACTGGACAAGGAGGAAGGCTAGCACCAAAGAAGCTGACAAGAGCCAGTTGCATTCTGCCCGCTGAAGATGTGCGGGCGAAGGTGTGTTTGTGTGCTGCTGGTCGATCCCATCCAAACAATGGATTGAGAGACATGACCTGAACAATGGATTGAATATGGGTGAAAATGTCAGTACCTCGAAGCAATGCGTCCCAGAATTGGCTTCAGAAAAAGCCTGCAGGGTTTACTTCAACCACTTTGGGACTTCGAACCATGGTTTCCTGTAGATTTCCCCCTTTGCCCAGTGGAATTTTCTCCCCTGGCCATCCCCTTCCCCCCAAGGTCAAATCGCTCAAGAAGCTGGGCCGGAATTGAGGTGGTTCACGACATTTCACGACCCAGATCTCACCGAAAAAAGTAACACACTGACCACCTGTTTAGGGTGGTAAAGCTGCTAAAGATCAGATTCGACCAGTGCCAAAATCGTTGCCTGCATTTAGTACAAGATTCTTCACCCATGCCGATCACATCTCAGACAAGCTGATTTCCGTTGGCAATCCAAACCATAAGAATGGCATTGCATTGATAGAAATCGTTGGATTCTTCTTGACACTGTACTTTATATAAGGGCCATGAATCAATGCTGAAGGGTGAATCCTTCCAGGTGTTTTTGTGTTTCTGGGTCCCTTTCCAGCACTAAGGAGCTCATTTCGATGGACCTCGGGGCACTCACGGCGCAACGGCATAGGTTTCCCACATCGCAATGGCATTGCGTCAGCTTGTTCGCTTGCGATCGGCTGGATGATGATACAGGGCTGTTGCACCTTGGTGACAAGATGTGGCCATTTTGCTGAAGCCGCTTCTGCCAAAATGTGGAGGCATGTGATGATAACGCCCCTTGTGTAAGACCCCCAATGAATCGTCTGCATACTAAATCGTAGGTTCTTGGGGGTGTTTATTACTAGCGCGAAGGCATTGAAAATTTCATCCAGGAGACTCGTAATTCATCACGCAGTGGCAAGTTCTCCAGCTTCCAAAAGACCATCTGCAACAGGGCTTCCAACGCAATAGCTGGAGTGAATCTCATGTGTTCATCATAACATGATTTCAAAGCACTCCGATAGATGCACGGAAAGCAGACAACAATGGTGGTTTGGTTATGTTTGGTTCTTTCCTATTTGACAACGTGTTCGGTTGTGTGATTCCCATTTGACCAGTAGTATGTCGAAACCAACTCTTTACCGTGAAACAAGTTGCTGTAAAACTTTCATGGGGAAGCGCGGAAAGTTACGTGAAGTTACTCATTAAAGTTACTGCACTTAGAAAGGATAGTTACTGTTGCTTCCCATCCATAGCCAGGCATTTTGTGAACGAGATACCACGAGGATCTCTCAAGAAGTTCGAGGTGCAGACACAACTGGAGACTCAGCTGCGACGGGGCAAGGTTTGTGCATATTTCGCAGTTGAGGCCCTACACAGACCCTGAAATACCATGAAGATGCCAAGAGTATATATATATATATACAGTTTATACAATGATCCAATCCCCCGAACGTGAACGATATATATATATATAATTATATATATATATATATATTTTTTTTCGATACCCCCAACCAAAATCATGGTTTAGTAATTATTTGGATCAGTTGGATCCATTCATCAATTGGGGTCCCTCAAATTTGGGCTAATTATTTCACCACGGGGCCCCAGGGCTGCTCCATTGAACCCCCAGGAGAACAATGTGATCCGCGAGGATCTCATTGGGAGTGAACGCCTAAAATCCTTGGGACAGCCGGTGCCTTTCAACTATGGCTGCTTCCCGCAGATGCTTGGGTGGACACGGGAGCAACACGGGGGGTTGTCTGAGGATTGAGGGACACCAAAATTTGATCAATTTGGTGGTTTATCATCGTTTTCAACATGAAATCAGACGCACCCACATGCGGACAGACATGTGGGACACATTCGCTTAATGTGGCTGGGTTTTTGACGGTATTTTCCGAAGTTGCAGGATGATTCTTGATGGTAGGGAAAAAGCGATGAGCGAAGAGAATTGCGATCGGAGGATCGCGGCTCAGTTCACAGCCAGTAAATGTAAATATCTACAGTGAGGAAATGGCTTAGTCTTAAATGATCAATTTATCTCCAAATTGTCAGGGCTAGGCAAAGTAGCGCAAAGTAGCTCACTTTTTATTCTCTTATCCTCATTTTGGGAGCAGTCAGATTCAGGGAGCATCATGATGACCTTCACCAGGTCCCTCTCACTTAGGACCTACCGTGATCCGCGGCAATACGACGAGATTCACAACGCCCCTGGGGATGATGATCCACTTGATGCAGCTGTGTCCAACAATGGCGTCACGCGGGCTGGGGGGAATGCAGAATCCATGGGAGAATAGTTGGGGGGAGGAACATCCGTAGCTGCAAGCCCTCTTGGTCTTCACCCGGGTGCCAGGGGCCAGGGGTTGAAACCGAGCATTGGAGGTTCTTCACTGTCAGACTGTCTACACGTAAGAACACAAGGGCCAGAATGGACCATGGACCTAGAAACAAATGCTTTCCAAAACTGATGTTCTCAATCATGAGATGTTGGGGCGTACCATTTTTTCAGACAGACCCGCATGGTGTCTATTTTGATACGGAACCAGGTCTTTAATGGTTTCTAGGCCACCAGATTCAGGAGTTTCGCCGTAATATTCAGGAACAACGTGACATTTTTTCCTGTTTTTTTTTTGGTTTGAGTTCCTGCCAAAATCCACAGGTCATCGACGTGAGTCCTGGAAAGCTCTCCGTGGGACAACTGACCACATGCCGTCCCCTGGGGGCCGTATGCCTGATCGATGAGGGCAAGGCGGATTGGAAGATTTTCGCACCTGGGCAGCGATAGGCTCGCCCTGAGCTGGGGTGAGAGCTAGGCTAACTTTGTTTGGGAGTTGGATATGGGATGATATTTACACCTAGATGTTCATAGACAGACCCCAAAAATCATAAAAACTGGATCCAGGATTCGCAAACATGTCTCCTGGGAGCTGGCAAGAGAGCCCGGCACAGTGCTGTTGAGGGCGCACTTTCCATTTTATTCATATCCATGCTACCCTATTCTACTGCCCTCAGGCTATCAAAGATGGTGAGAAAATCGACCATGATGATTTTCCCAAACTTTCCCATGAAAACCCCCATCTAGCCATTTGTTGATTGAGGTCACCTCTCATCTGTCGGGACCCGGTGCGGATTTACGCAGCATGAGCCTTGGTTGAAGTGGAAAGAATGTAGAGATGACAATCATTGATGATATATAACAGATGGATGGATAGATAGATGGATAGGATAGGATAGGATAGGATTGGATTGGATTGGATTGGATAGGATTGGATTGGATTGGATTGGATTGGATAGATAGAGAGATAGATACGTAGATAGGTATGTATTTTAGATAGATCCTGAGTATCACTTGTTGTTCACCTCATTTTCATGACTACATGAAGTGTGATTGGGGGAAGTCGTATCCCTGTCGATGGTGCCTGGGTTTCTATGCGGTACACTGCAGAAGTCACCGGGCTTTGTGAGCTCCAGGGATCGCGCGGATTTCTGGACATATGCAATAGCCATGTTTCAAGCAAAGTCTGAACCTTGAAATCTGATGACATCATATTCTTATATACTGTATTTCATGATAATTCTATATCTATTTATCTATCTATCTATCTATCTATTTATCTATCTATCTATCTATTTATCTATCTATCTATCTATCTATCTATCTATCTATCTATAAGTTATAACAGTTAGAAAGGATGGTTTCCTATGAGCTCAGTAGCCCTGCCATCAGTTCGACCGCCCAAAAATCGTCAGGGAAGATGTGGAGTTCCTGTGGCCTGGGCGTACGATGGAGATCTTGTGTCTTGGGCTGGTTGAGCGTTCGGATTTTGTTGCTGGTCTCCAGCATTTCTGATTTGGGTAGGCCCAATAACCCTGAATGTTTGTTTTGTATGGTTTTCAATAGCCCCCCCCTTGGTGGTTGACATTTTTTCGAAAGATGTTTATCGTATACTTTATGGACTCTCACTCGTGGCGAAACCATCGAGTATCTCAGCATTTTTGCTTCCTCTGGTAGTTTCACATATGGAAAATCACCATGTTTGGACATGGTAAATACCTGACAAAATGGGCCATGGCCTCCTTATCCATGGCGACCGCGATCGAGGTCGTGGATGGATCAATTCAAGCAGCACCAGAGCCTGGACTTATCCAGTGGATGGGTAGTTTTCGAACAATCTGAGCCAAAAACCATGGTTTTTACATGTTTTTACCATTCAATATGGATTTGTTTCTGGCTAAGATTTTTTTCCCAATGATGACCACTTCGGATTGAGCCCAAACTGGCTGAAGTCTGCAGATGAATTTGATGAATGGGACACTTTTTGGCTGGGCGATCTAGATAATTAATCTATGTAATGAAATCTAATGTCCCATGAAAATCATCCAATGATAATTTCATTATTCTATATAATGTCCCATTTGCAAGCAGTTTGTCTTGCAGGGTTCGCCATGCGAACATGGTGGAAAGTGGAAAGCGTAAAATAAACTGAAGCTCCCCCAAGGAAAAATCAACATGCAAATTTGAGGATGTTGAATCACTAGTCAAGTTCTCATTTTGAAGGGATTGGCGGCTGTGAGCACAGGTTCCCCTTTGATGTGACCATTCAGGGGAAGCAAATCAGTGAACCCAGCTCAGTGCATGCAGCTGGGCTTCATCATTCCTGTGACTTTTGTCCTGCCTGTTGGATCTTGGTGGGTGGTGTTTTGTTTGCCATCAATGCGAGCAACGAAATACCCCATTGATTATATCCTTTGGTAATCAAACATGATAATTGACCATGTTCGCAGCATGTTTCACACGACCAGCTCTGTTTAGCGGTGATTTGCCATGTGGCGCAACTTTCATTTCCAATATGTTTGCGTGAACATTCTCTAGATGACTTGGGCTTTAATGATTTTAATGGCGAAACCATCCATAAACTGGGTGATTTCCATTGCCAGCCATGTTTGATTGCCCGAAGGTAAGCCTAATTGTTGTTCACATGTTCCGTGATATTCTCATCAAAAATATGTAAGAAATCCCCATTTATTTATGGCTGGTTCTATCCCCATTTTTGATTACCACAGAGTAGAACCGGAATTTTCTGCTGGGACGTGCTGATCTATTGGCCCTCATAGTGAGGAACACGGCCGCCACACGGCTCCACTATGAAGTGCACAGTGCGGAGGTGGCCATGGCCATTGTACGATGCTTGGGCTGCACTGCCCTGTTTCCCCAGGGTAAACCTACAAAAAGATGTGGAACATCCATGGTTTCCCTAGGAAAATCATCTACACATCACATCTATGTCAGTTTACCGGAGGGTAAACAACTCCAAATTTGGGGATGGTTTCAAGCCCAGCCATTTATGATATTTATGATTGGGGATGGTTTCTGGCATTGGGTTAGATTGGCTTTAGACAGTACAATAGTAGTATAGTCTAGCAGTTGTATCTTTTGCATGCTAACCAAACCATCAATTGATGTTACGAGGGTTTGTTGCGGTAGCGATTCACCACAAGGGCTATGGCGAGCTTTGAGCGGGAAAAAAAAAGGTGGCGAGGACAAATCGAATTCCAGTTGATAGCTTGATATGGTTGGCGGACAAAAACACAAAGAGGAAGCCTGTTAGGACCATCAGTTCTCAGTTTTTCTTCCCCTGAAGGTAGGTAGAACTGATATTCGCATCGCATTGGCCGCATTTTTGGGGCCCCCGAAAATGAAACCGCAAGAGTGGTGGACGTTGAGCCATGGCCATCCATGGCCCAACCATTCGCCGAGGAAAGGACCACCAGGCGTGGCGGGAGCTTCTGAAAGAAGTCGATGAGTCTGGCTTTGCTCGAGGGCATCTCGGGAGAGAATTCTGGGGTCGACTTTGCTGCGAATCCATAAATGGTGGTGTCAAAGCTTTTCTTCAACAAACTGGATGGGAATTAGGATAGGATAGGAATGGTGGTGATGATGATGATGATGATGATGATGACCCTCATCGACCAGTGCACCTTTTTTGGTTTGAGAAACCATGATTATGGCCGTGGGCTTTGCGATGTCTTTCCATTCAAATGGGCCTTGATATGCACACAGGTATCATCCCGTCAGACCATAGATCATAGTGTACAAACCTCAAATAGATAAATGAATACTAATCTACACAAAAACCGTATCAGGTAATGCTATGTAGTTTTTTTTAAAGATATTTGCTACAATTTAATATAGTTTTGATATAATCTAATAACATCTTTAATCACACGCTTTTCTGTGGCCCCAAGATGAGATCGAGCACATCCCACCAGGGGTTCGTTGTTCTTCCACCCCTCAACTCAGGCACTGGGTGGGCAGGACTGCGGCCAATACGGAGTCCGGTTTCATCAAACATTGCTAGCTGAGACAAAGGTATACCCTCTGCTTATTTAACGTAGCCATGAAAAATCACCATTTATAATAGGTAAATCATCATGAATCATCTATAAATGGGCCATTTCCATGGCTATGTTGAATAACCAGAGGGTAATTGGGAACATCATGCGGAATTGGGGGATTTTTCCATTGCTATGTTATGTTTACAACATAGGCATTGAAATATGCGAAAATCTGATTTCTGGATGTTCCAGCTGGCCTTCTTTGTTTACCAGCTAGATTGTCTGATCGTATTTCTGGAGTAGTTAGTATGTAGACAAATGGAAATGAGAGCTCTGCCCTCTACCAGTTCTACCATTTCTACCATATTTACTTGTTGGAACCCAAGACAACCCAGTTCTATTGCTTGGATTTGGAGAGTTTTCCATGGACCCCCAACAGACGCTGGCTGTTGGTGAGCTTGCAGGACTGCTGTCAGGGCGGTGCCAGAGAGCATCCCATAGCCTTGGTCGACCTCGGACGTTGCGGAACTGGATCTTTCTGGCATGACAGGTTGGTTTTTGGTCGACCATGGACCAATGGTCAAAGTAGGAAGGGCTATTGTTGTTTTTGAAGTTCCGTTCTTTTTTTTGGTTACGGCTCACTTTTTGAACTAGAGTTCAGAAAAGACGGTGTAATTTGTCCATATAAAGTATAGGTCTATTGTAAATATGCGCTATACTTACTGTATATAAATGCTTGTGAGAAAGTTCTAATTTGCATTACTAGAACCATTACCGTACATACTGGACATCAGTATCGAGATAATATATTGATATATATATATATATACATATGATTATGATTGATTATGATTATATATGTATATGTATGCATACATGCGCATATATATATATATATATTGATATATAATAGACATACATTCATGCATGCACACACACACATACACACACAAAGGCGAGTCACCAAGATCGCACGCCACGTAAATCCGTGTCACAGTACAATATACATATGGAGGTTTCCTAAAATTGGGGCACCCTAAATAGATGGTTTATAATGGAAAATCCTACTAAAAAGGATGATTTAGGGGTACCCCCATTTTAGGAAACCTCCATATATACACATGTTTAACTATATGCATAGGGCGACCAAAATCGAATCATAGCCTCGAAGCTGGGTTGACAGAGCTCGCACGGATCTGCGTTTTGCCCCATGGCGACAGGCGGGGGTGATGCAGGTGGTTTCAAAAAGATGTTCAAGCATTTTCCAAGCATATTCCGTGAAGATGATCCCTCATGATTCATGTTGACCTGAGATGAATTAGTAACTAGCCCACAACCGCCCAAAAACAAGAAGATTTCCTCGAAATGAAGTGTCAAGCCTTTTTGATCACCGAACAGCTTCCAATCCAAAGATTTCCCGGAAAAATCGGGGGATTGTGAACGAAGGGCTTGAAGGGAAATGCTTTCAAACCCAAACGCATGCAAGTATGCAATGGACTAGCACTGGCTGTGAAGAAATGGATAGTTTCAAGATCTTTTGAATTTTCAACAATTTGAAGTTTCAGCCAACGTCGTTTCAAGTTGAAGGTGGGGACCACAAGTAAGTCACAAGATGAAACACTGACACATGTTTCAAAGTGGATGAACGGCTCAGAACTTAAACGCGTTTCTTCGTTTTTGTGGTTGAGAACAAACACACCTCATATTATTTCATGCGGCAGCGCCAGAGAAGTTTGGACCCCAAATCGCAAACACTTGAGTCATTAGTCGTCCCGTTTCGGCAAAGCGAACACCGTTTGGGCAAAGCGAACACCTACTGAGGAAACTATTCTTGGGATGGGATGGGATGGGTGGTTTGGCCATACTTAGCATGATGATCCATCATGATCCATCCTAGAGTGACAATTGTTTGTTCAACGATTGAAATCTTTGAAACCACCAACCAGCAGAAGTTTGGGAGATGCTGTTCGTTCTGCCTCCCAAAGCAAAGCGACTATTGCAGAGAATCGGCTGCAAAACAGAACGCAGTGGCCCTTGAAGGATCAGCAGCCTTTCCAAGTGATATGGAGATTGAGATTGTACCCTGGGGAAACTAACATAGATGTAGCAAAGCCATGGTTTCTTCCAGATCTTTTTCTTGTTCGAGGGCGTTGTAAGATCTATAAAGCATGTACCAGACATGGGAGTCAGCCAGTCCGCTCCAGGAAACTCGTGTGAATCATAGCCGGGGGGGGTAAATTGGTCATGCTATGCTGTTTCTTTGTCTACCAATTCTCATCCATTTTCACCATGGAAATAGAGAGATAACGACATAAATCATTGTAAATCCCAAAATTTCGAAGCTTTTATAGTCCCTTCTTCCCAGTAGGTTGCATATACCTGTGATGATTTATCAGAATCTATTATGGCAATGGAAGACTCTGTTTACGGAATTTTATGGATACTCGTAGATGATTTCCCTATGTTGCACATGTTGCACCTGAACCAGGGTCATTTTCCATTGCCATGTTAGACTGCCAAGTCTTTCGTGACTATCATGGCTCCAAAGTCCACAACTTCAATCGGACCAGCTACGTCGGAATTTCCAGCTGACCATTTTCAATCTCTGGAACGGCAAGAAACTCTGAAAACCCCTCAAAGAATCTGGAACAATACTGGACCTGGGAGCGTATCAAACGATTTCCCACTGGCAAAATGGAATCATGACAGCGAACAATTATGGTTTGCGGTTTGCCCTTCCCTCGGTTATATCAGTCCAAACCATCTCTGGATACCCTTAATCATCCAGACATATCCAACAAATCACGGGTTTTGGATGGTTTTGGGCCACCGAGAGTTGAATTTCACAGGATAATCCGGATAGGACACAATCATGTCCAGAAAAATGATCATCTCATGCTGCCACAGGTTTGACCATTAACCATGAAAGGGAACTTTAAAAAGAATTTACTTTTCTTGTCCCTATGACAGATGATTGTAGATGATTGTCATCTCAAGGTCCACACCTTGGGGCACTCCCAAATTCTCCAAGACCCGCCAGGTGTCACGTCACCGCGGCAGCTGCGGGAAGCGGAGGATCAACCCGGGTGAAGGGTAGGCGGTTTTGGGCAGAATCTCACGCGAAAGATCAACTTTTTGAGAGCTATCCAGTAACTCTACTGTACCAGCTTTGCATAGAGTAACCTGCCAAACAGGAGACCCATGGAGAACCTTTGAATGAAATAAGTTGAAACATATTGAAACAGTGTAATGTGGCAAACCATGGCAAACTCAAATAAACCATCTCTCCAATCTCACCACTGGCAAATCTCATCCCCAAATCCCTCCGCAGCGGCGTGTGGCTCGGCCCCCAAGGGGCGGCGCGGACTTCCGCGCCTGTTCCCCACGCCATGCCGTCAGCCTCTCAGGGGGTGAGCAGCGGATATTTGGAGGCCGAGGGCCGTGACGAGCGCACCGCGATGGACACTCGGCACGTGGACAAAGAGGGCTGGGTGAAAAGATGTGAACATGAGCCCATCACATGAGCGGTCGAATCTGTTTGATATAGATGGGAGACGGGACTAAGTGAGCTGAGAGATAAAGTCTTTGAAATGTGTTCAGTTTTGGCCATGTCGGGTGCAGCTCGCAACTTTTCATGCCGTTGTTTGGGGATACTGTAAGGGAGGCTGTCATTTTGGCCCACCCTTGGTTTCTTACATACACAAACGCCTCTTACGGGATATTCACATGCAGCAAGAATGGACCGCCACTCTGATCTATGTAGTCCCTTCCCACTAATATTAAACACCATCCAGAAACCATGGTTTAGCAGGGGATCTAAACATATTTGGGATCATTTAGGTGGCGTTTGATTTTGGAAAAATTAGTGGCATAGCTTTAAAAAGTGCGTTAGCATGCTTCAGTCCGTGAAATTGGATGGCCTGGTACGCAGGCCCCAGCATGCTGGGTCAGCATTTCATCACCAATTTTGGCGTGGGGAGTTACAATAGACATGAACGATCGCAACAAAGCATACCCATTTGGAGTAAATCATTGGGTTGACACAACCAGACACCTGCAATTTTCGCAATCACCATTTGGGGAAAACTGCAAAACCAACCTCCACCCATACCCTCCAGAAAATTCATCCAGAGATGGAACATCCAGCATTTGTAGATCATTTTCCTTGGGAGAACCCCCCCAGAAATGGCTGGATTTTTCGCCAAAAAAAAAAACCTGATGGCTTTACCTTGAACGTGCCTGGCCTCCCTGGACCGGCAGGTGAGGTTTGCCGGCGCCGAGTCGCAAGCCTGTTATAGCCGCTGGGCGCAGTCAGTCATGGTCGGCCTCTGTTTGAACGACAAAACTACCATCTTGAATTGATCATTTCGGCCGGGATATCCCATTTGGGTCCAGTGAAAACATCACAAAGCCGGTAAAAAGAGATCTTGAAAACTACTCCAAATGTCCGAAGCAGGTCAATATCAGGATCATTTGATTCATTTGATATTGATATCGGGATATATCAGGGCCAAGATGGGCCAAGATGGGCCAAGGGATCCAAGGGATCCAAAAGATCCAAAGAATCCAAAGGCTTCATGGCTCGTGCCCTCGTGTCGCGACGCCCAGGTCAAATCAGCATTCCACATAGCAACTCCCAGGTTCAAATGGCAGAGATCCAAGAGGACTGGGACCATCTGGGACCGAGTCGGTTGAGTCGGTTGAGCGATGGGCTTTGCTTGATGTTCACGCCCATTTTGGATGTTTATACCTCCATGTCTCTGTTGATTGGCCAGGAAAAATCCACTTTTTTGACTGCTTGAATTCCCATTGGTGCCAGTGAAACTGCTGATTTTGGGTAGATTCTCACATGGATGGCTAGATCTTTGAAACATCCAGTCATCCCATGGGTTTATTTCAACTGTGGCCTCCCAGGAGCTGGAAGAAATGAAGGAAAGCGAGGAGGAACTGGTCTTTCAGCTGGAAACGTTGCTGGTCTTCCCTACTGGCCGCGGGTGGGTGATCTGGATCTGAAAACTGGAAAAAAAATCTCCCGAATCAAAGGAGAATAATAGGCAACCGTAGGGAAAATGGACATGAGATTCATCAGTCGATTTTTTCCGCCTTTGACTTTAGTGCTGTGTGACAGCGGTGGAGACAACCAGCTACGCGTGAAATCCCCACCAATGATTGTGATCATGAATTCAACAAAAAGCAAACAATCCAAACCAAAAAACAACAGATTCAGGGGCGACGACAGTCGAATGCACGGATGCAAGATGATGAATGCTGGATTCATCAGTGGATGGAATGGGGTTGCCTATTTCAAGATAAACCTCTATATTTGCATCTTTCTTCAAATTCATGGAATATCCCCGCTATTCTATACAGCTTATATACTCACACACACACACATATTATATATATATATATGTATGTATGTAATGTGATGTGATGTGATGTGATGTGATGTGATGTGATGTGATGTGATGTAATGTGATGTAATTGTAATGTATGTATGTATATGCACATGTATATAAGCACGTATGGGTCAGAGTATCAACCACTTAACTTGCCATTGGTGGCATCCCCGAGAAGCCTCAATCAACGACTGACCTGAAAATGGGATCATCCGATTACGTGAAAATTGGAAAATCCCAACCATCTGGTCCTCATCATCATGATCCTTTGCAGTCTGTTTCTTGGTTCCACTCCCCCCACTCCTCCTCCTCCTCATCAGTTCTCGCTTGCAATCATTACTCCCCTTCTGAAGATGGCCCTTTTCATGGCCTTGGATTCGGCTACAGTGTAAAACACTTGCCACTTCAGGTGGCTTGAGGTACTCACAACTATAGCATTCCCACTGCAATCTCAGGGAGTGGTTAGTGGTTAGTGCATGTTTGCACACAAAGATGTAGAAACCACGATCAGAAGCCTACCTCCTCGACCCAAGAAATGACCCGATTCAATCCATCTGACCTTGCTCAAGAACCTTCGCCAAGCGTTTGCCCCGGGCTTCGTTGGTCATTGGTCGTTTCTTAAGGCTCGAGAAGGCCCACCAGAAACGCACCCAGCCTATGAGAGAAGAGCTGGAGACTCTACGCAACACGATGCGCGAAAAGGAGAGCGAACTCTGGCGCATCGAACACGGACACTTGGACGAGTTGGATCTGCAGAGAGGGACGAGTCTGGGGGGTATCGAGATGTACCCTCTGGGGACCAAACATGGCAATAGAATATCACTCATTATTAGATGATGTTTATAATAGTGATTTTACATCATTTCCCCATTGAAACCTCAATTACAGAGGATTTTCAACTTCTGTGCTTCATCCTGGAATATCCAGGAAGATTCCTTTGCGTTTTTTTGCTGCCTCGAAGTGGGGGCACAAAAAGCTGACGAGGTGCCCCAAAGATTTGAACGTCAAGTAGCGCGGTCGCCGAGGCGAAGAAGTCCGGGTAAAGAATCCGAACTTTGTCTTCGTGCAAAGCAACTGGGTAGCAAGCAGCGAGCTGTTTCCCGGTGCTGAACCGGGCAAACACTTCTGGGTCTGTTCTGTCCACTTTCTGGAGTCTTCACTAGGCCGCCAGATTGTTTAGATATTTTTCCCATTTCTATGTCCATATTTCACGCTTTGCCTACTAGGAATGGCTTAAAAGCACTGTTTTGGTTTAAAAAAAACGCATCTTTTTCCATATTCTCATGGTGCACAGCCGTCTTCACCAGCCATGCGCAGCCCTCACCGGAGGTTATTGGTTCAGCACCCTTTGCTCCCTGGCGACTTGGTACTCGAAAGGGTTCGCAGGGATCCTCCACCGAATGGGGCACCGTTGGTTGCTGATTGTGGTACTTGTTGTCGCAAGATTTGTCCCAGCCTAACATATTCCCAACATATTGATTCATGATGTTATGATATTAATTGATATTATACAATTATGATGATATGTATTATGTATATATATATATATATATGTGGCACTTTGGTTCAAGGCCTCAGAGGCCTGTGGTCGTGGTGGTATTTTTCTTCGGCCGTGGTCCAGTGGTCGGCCGCGGGGGATGTCCAGTGACTACCTCGAGCTCTTCTGGACGCTTCTGGAGGATAGGAACTTAGAACAACTGAGAAGCACCGTCCCCAGACACTTCGATTGGAGCGCCCTGCATCCCAAGAGGAACACCACGATCCTCGTTGAAGCTTTGATTGGCTTTCCAGAGCCTGAGGAGGAATCTCGATGTCTGGGCCTCATTGAGTGGCTCGTTGGCTCCGGGGCCAGCTTTTCCCAAAAGTCCGGTGCCTCAACGTTGACCTACTCGGTGAGGAAATCCACTGACCCCAGCACCAAGATCACAGTCCCCTACAAGGGGCATTCGGCCCTGTCCTTCATTGCGGCTTGGAGACAGGAAATGACACCTGCTTTTGCATGAGCTGATTCTTTTTTTTACCGCTTTGCCAATGGAAAACTCACCATTCAGGGAATCCAGTCTGGATTATGTATTAAAAATTATAGCATGTGCATGTGTAGTTACAGTTTCTTTGATCTGGGTTGCAAATTATGGGCAAGACTCCAAGACCGAGGAAAGGAAAAGAGATCTGGAAAAAGGAAGCGCTGTACCTTCGCAAAGCCGTGGACCGCCTGGCAAAGGCTGCCAAAGCCTCAGGCCAGCTGCAGACAAAACATGCGCGACGGAGAGCATCTGTGGATGAAGGCATCATTGAGATTCTTGGATCTGCTTATGGCAACCTGGAAACCACCAAACAGATGTAGAACAAGTTCAATTGGCTGAAGTAATTGTAGGACTTGGCAACTTCGGCACTTTTGTCAAGGTTGGGGCAGCTACAAGCTGATTTTTGATGAAATTTGAGTGGTTCACCAGGCCCCACCACGTGTTTTTTCCTCTCCCTGCTGGGAACACTTTCAATGTTTATCTAATTTGTTTGGGGGAGCCCCTCCCCAAGGATTTGGGAGAAGTTCTTACATGCGACCGCTTCACATGACCTGACCATTGAAGCTGCTGATGGGTGCGTGACAGCTCACGCTCAGATGCTTCAGGAAGCTTCTCCAGTGGTCCAAGCCATGCTGGGAGCGCCCATGAGGGAACAAAAGACTCAGCACATCCAGCTTCCAGACTCTTGGGTTTGCTTCAGGAGCTTTTATTCCCCTAAAGGATGGAAATCTATACGGAATCTATATATATATATAATATGATTCCAGGTACCAGTTTTTGTTCCCTCCATTTCTTGGACCCAAAGCGGCAAAACCAAGGACACCAGCAGCAGTGCAGTCACCCTCTTCTTGGAAACACTTTACACGTGCTCCGCACAAGGTGATCCACAGTACAAGACAGCACTGGCAGCCTTGGATCTGGCGCATCGTTGGCAAGTCGAGGCAGTTGTCGCTATCCTGGCAGATACTTTGCTGGAGATTCTGCTTTGGTTTCCCAGTGTTTTTTTCCGTCATGGGTAAATCCATCCTGTGGGGAATCAACTGGGTATACATACACTCCACGCACACACATAGACAGACAGGCAGGCAGGCAGACGGGCAGACAGGCAGACAGGCAGACAGATAGACAGACAGACAGATAGAAAGGTATATATATGATTATATATGTACACATACACGTAGAGATCGAGATAGTTCTTTGAAATGATGGCCACCTCAAGCAACTCCAAGGATCTCATGGTAGAGCAGATCAACGAGGAAAGCTTTGGGGCCATTGCGGAACATGCGGCCTTGAAGTCCTTGGAGCCACTGAAGAGGGCCTGCCAGAACTTTGGGTCCCAAAGCGCGGCCATCCGGGACAGGGTTTTTTTCGGGTCCCAAGATGTCCGTCCTGGTTTCAAAGGGGACGAACGATGGTGAAGCGTTTGGAACATGGGTTCTCCAAAGTAGGTCCTGTGATTCGGCGCACTTGTATGTTGCATGATTTTGCGTGACACACACACACACACTCATAAACTACGCACTTAATAGTTTGGGAATGTTTGGGACTATTTGTTTGGTTTCCCCCCTCGAAAGTTACACATTATTTTCTGCTTCAATGGGCCTTGCTTTTGGTAAGGGAAAGTAAAGAACCTGGACTGCCAGGACAAGATCAAGAAGGGCCAGATGCCAAAGGCTGTTCAAGACCTCTTCGAAGAAAGCTCCCAGCCCGCCAAGAAGCGGAAACGCCTGTGAGGCGTCAGCTGACCAGCTCAGCTTGGGGTTAAGCACGCGTGACGTGCGTGCCGTGCGCGGCGATACGCAGCTTTTACGCGTGACCAGAAGGGAAAAAAGGGGTGCGGAGTTGAACGGACAAAGACCCACAAACATGAGTCATTTGTAGGTTTCCTTTTAAAATGAGGGTACCCCTAAATCAATCCAAATCATCCATTCAAGAGGATTTTCCATTATGATTTATGATCAAACCAACTATTATGGGGATCCCCTATGTATGGACCCCCCCCTTTTTGATGTGCAATCCCTGGCTTGTGATGTGCCCCACTATGCAGCCTCCCGAGGTCATTGTGGCCAATCTGGTGATTATGGTGGCTGGACTTGCAAGTAGCCCAAGTAGCCCAAGTAGCCCAAGCGATGCCATGCCAGCATCAACCCTCCACCCATTCGGGCCCCCTTCTAGATTGATAAATTCTGATCGATGAAAAACATAGAACTGTTCTTTCGACCAGGGCTCTGTTCTGGGCCCAAAGCACTTCCACAAATTCACTGATGTACGCTTTGAGATGTCTAAAGCTGTGTGCGTTGATGAAAATGACACGGGAGTGCGATGCATCTTCAGCAAGTTGCACATAGACCGGGTATGGACAGCCCTCATCCCCCTTCCAGGTGCTACAAGTGAAGAACGCCAAGCTTTTGGGTGATTGGTCAAGCATCTCCGGAACTGCTTAGACTTCCGAGTGTCCCAGTATTTCCCACCAGATTTTTTTTTCTTCCGAGCAACCCCACTCCCAAACCGGTTCGCTTCCTGGTGAGATGGGTGAGTTTCCCCGCAGTTTTGCCCCCATTTGACCCCTGGTTTTTGGTCGCTAGCCGTGCTGGCAGCCAGCGTTGCGACATCCGAGGTACGGTGGATCTCTGTTTTTTGGTGTTTTATTGTGCGGAGCTAATCCTGAAGGGATTCTGCTACGAAAGAGGTTTGCTCTGTGGCCACTGCCACGTACCTGGTCTAAGCGGCCAGGGGCGGTTTCATGGATAGCTTTGATACACTCCCCCATTTTTTCGTGGGGATTGGGGAGTCCAGAATCTGAGACATCGATATTGACAGTCTTTTGTATAGGGTTGGCAACCCTATTCAGGATCAATCATCAGGTTTGAACATGTTTCAATTTCGGCAAAGCCTCTAGGAATCCCGTCCAGGTGGTGTGGTGGAACTGGTTGGACCTGATCATTGTGTTGAGTGGCATCACCGAGCTGATTTTGCCGTTCTTGGTCTCGGGCCATTCGCCCCTGCATCTGTCTGGGCTCAGGGGCCTGCGCTTACTGCGGCTGGCACGGCTGGCCCGGGGATTGATGCATGGACCAAGATGGATCAAGGGATCGGGAATTGAGAGATTTAGGTTGGAATTGATGGCACATATGGTTGAAGTTTGAATATTTCTAGATCATTGCTGAGACTGGGCGTGCCTGGTATGATTGGAAGCTACAAGACCTCGCCGAGAACACCCTCAGATTGAAAAGTAATAAAGGATAACTCGAGATTTGAGGCAGCGACAGCTGTGTTGCCTTTTTCATTCTTTATTCAAACAAATTGATGGTTTGATCTTGTCGCACTATCTGAAAGTTGCCCTCTGGTAATTTACTGCAGTTTGCTATGGAGACTCACCCATTTGGCCGAGGAAGTTGCTCCGGTACTTGTTCGAGTCGGACCTCTCCTGGACCCAGCACCAGTTTTTCGAAAGCCTCATGATGTCCGTCATTGCGGCCTGATGCAAAAGTTGGGGAGAAGTCGTGGTGAAACCCGCCCAGGACATGGGGGCTGAAGATGATTTTTGTGCAGAAAGAGTGCATATTTTTTGACTTCAAAAAGGACGCCAGCATGTCCAATGTGATAAAATTGTGATGTGCAAAGGTGAGAAACAGGATGTAAGAAAGTCATTTGACGTGAGTTACTTTAGCCCAACATACCCCATCCGCTCAAGCAAGGGAGATGTTGAGTCTCCAAGTAGCCATGTTGCCATATTGGCATATTGTCACGCCTGCCACGTATTTAGTCATGCAGGACATGAAACAAATTCAGTCTCGCAATCAAATATGTCGTGTGAATCCTCAAGAGTTTATCCATAAATGATAAATGCCGTGTGGCTTTGTGTCTTGTCTTTTCAAGATTCCGAACCCGAACTTGGGATGATCATCCATATCATCCCGCTCGACATTTTTGTTTTGTGGCCCACTAACTTCCCCATTTTACCCACCCTTATCATGATCTCTTCCTTAGTGACTTGATGCCGGATGATGGATGGCTTGGGGATCTTGGGGCCATCCCAAGGCATCCCAAGCCATCCCAAGCCGCCAAGGTCTTGAATGCCATTGTGATGTGGCTGGAGTTGGACTATCCATTGGCACTTTGGCGCTGGGTCGAGGTGCGGCTGTGCCCAGTCGATGGAGACATTTCGGGGTGACCGATGTGGTTTCAGATTGGACACGTCTTGCTTTCTTAGGCATATAGATAATCATAGATATAGATTGTGTGCTACATTCCCAGCGGAGTACTTATTGGGATTTGTTCGGTATGTACACATGTGCTACAACCATTTTTTTCGGGCAAACAAATCAATAACTGGACGTACGCGCCACTTCTGAATTTCTGCCTCCCGACGACTTGTACCGCCACGACTTGGAGGAATTCTTCCTGGTGATCTACGTCTTTGAGCTCTGTGCTCGCCTGGCCTACCATGGTCTCAGCTACTTTGTGCATGAGAAACTGGACCTGAACTGGTTCTGAAAGATATAGCAACCACAACATTGGGATATGATAAACTCAGAATAATGGGGATATCTGTGGGATATGCATGGGATATTGATGGATATTATATGTTATATAACAAAAATATTATGTCACCAACTTGATGTGGAAATATCTGGATGAATTCTGAAGTAGATAGAATATGGAAAGGTCAAAACAGCTTCACTAACATGGGATAATGTCGAACATCCCATGTTCTATTTGCTTCAGGATAAGAATGGGTACATCTGACATGCCAATTCTCCTAACCATCTAAATCGACCCATTGAACCGGAATTGGAATCGATACCCTTTATTCTCTTTGCCTTCCCAATTCCAGAATTGGCATTTCCACTTTCCACTGCAAAGTCATGGATTTTTCCCATGAATTGCCATCGAAACTCGGTTTCCCTCCAATTTCCAAGTGTGTCTCAAAGGTTTGGTCGGAACATCTGCAGGAAGATATGGCTTGACCCACCAAACCCTGCACCTTTTTTTAGAAAGTTCTGCGGATATATATGAATCACCATTATAGATTTACCATGATTTACCAATATCACTATTACAAATTTGTTCGAATGCATTGATTCATTGTCCGTGTTTCACCAATCGAATGATCACGTTTATTTCCTAATGTCATGACCATTTTTCCCAGAAACCATCAATTTTCCAAGCACGGAGGAATTGGACCTGGCACTACCTGGATTTGATCATCGTTTTGTTCGGCGTCCTGGAGCAGTGGATGTTGCCGCTGTACCACGCCCTCTATGCGCTGATCATGGGAAGTGCTTCCACGGCCTCCTTGCGCCTTGCCTGGGCATGAATGAAGTGTCATCATCCATTGTTCGTGGGGAATCCATGGGAAGATCCCACATGATTTTGCATACTTTTGCTGCGAATTAGTTGTTGATGACTATTCTGAAAAAATTAAGAATAGTTCAGAACTGATGTCGATTTCAAGCTATTTTGTTGGCATCATTCTAAACAGTATAGTAGCTAAGCTCATTCTACCCCGCCAATACTACGAGCCAAGCACTTCGTTGGTCTATAAGCCCATACGACCATAGATGATTGTCGGTACCACAAATCCCTCTGTTGCCTACTTAGAGGCAACTTATCCATTGTTTTGTTGCCCCTTTCCGCAAGTCATGGCAAAGTAGAGGAAACCAGTGGGCTCGAGTATACCCTACCCGGTTTTTGGACCATATGCGACAAAGAAAATTGCAGAAATACAAACCATTTTGTGGGATTGAACTGCTTGGGATGACCAATTTCTGATGTCAATCTATCCTACTTGACCCTAAACTTAAACAGAATACGAATAACATGATGATCAACAAACGAATCCAAAAATCCAAATTTGGTGATTGGTAGTTTTTGACCCATGTTTCCAAGAAAACGGGACGATCACGCCCATTTCTCTGAAGTGAACATCGATGAGCATCATACACCGTTGCAAGATTTGTGAGCCACTGGTACATTTTCTGGGCCATGGCGGGTTGCCATAGCCATGCTATTCAACCCCTATATCCATTGGTTGTGGAAGCTCCCGCGCTAATTCCTCAAGATAATTCCGAAAAAGTTCTCAACATAGCAAACCTGTCCGGCAGCTATAACCCATGTATTCATGAGAGATTAGTCATTGAAACATGTTACCCAGGCAGCCAGGCATTAACCAGATAATCCCATCCCCCCAAATAATAAATACCACCATATGGGCCCAAACATGAGTAGATCCAATACTAGCGCAAACATTTGATTGGGAGGATTTGGGGGGATTTTAAAGGGGCACCGGGGAGGGATTGTAGTGTAAATACATTCATGTAGGAGTGACATGTGCTCAGCTGTTGGTCGAGGTGTCACCTTCGTATGCCATTTTGGCTCAAGGTGGCACCAGAATCAAACGGACCACAGGGGGGGCATGAGTGTTGTGGTCACTCAAGGCGACTGGGTGGAGGAGCCTGCCGGGTTCCCTTCCGCCTTAGTCGCATCTTGGGTGGCCATAGCATTCATCGCCTTCTTCCTTGGGGTCTGGTGCGGACGGTGCTGCCGAAGCAAGGGGACACACCCTGCTCCTCCACCACGTGGACGGTGGGAGCGGCTGGTCCTTAAAGGACTGCACTTCTTGAGGAGGAGGCGTACGATCGCGCTGGCCTTCCAGAACTACAACCAAAGCAGCCTCAGGAATTCCAACGGGTCCAGGCCCAACGCCGCCAGGCGGAGTCTGAGGCAGCGGGCGCAAACTCCGAGCCAGCCTCGAGTCCTACACGAAGGGCCTGCAGTTCGAAGACCTTAGTCATGGACCCCACGGACGCCGAGCTCGCACAAATCCAGGGCATTCAAGATGCCATGGACTGGGCCGGAGTGGAAGAAGAGGCTGCCAACGCCCTCATGGACGCTATGGGGGGGCTACGCAGAATCCGGGAGGTGCCCCTCATCACCAGGCCTGTGTGGGATCAGAAGGTCATAGCACTGCAAGTGCCAGAGGATGCTGATCCGGTTGTGATGGGGCCGCCCAACCGTCGAGCTCTACTACCAGTCGAATTGGCGAGGGTGGAATCCTTCAGACGGGTGTGCTTCTTGAGAATGGGGCAGATACCGGATCTGCCTGGTGGCCCTGGTCCCCAAGGACCTATGGCAGGGCAGGCACCATTTCCGCCAGCCGGAGGTGTCCCAGCTCAGCCGCAAGGAGCAACTACCCGAAAGCTCAAGTTGTCGGCCATATTGGACCCTACATTGGACGCCGATGTGATCCCAATGTTGCCGGCAGAGCAGACTGCTCTATATGAAGGGTACCGGGGCCGATTCGGAGATTTCCCTGGGAGCGAGAACGATCCTTCTCCGGATCAATTGGCTGCCCTGCGTCAGGTGATAGCAGCCGGCGCCCTGCCCTTTGCGTGCTTCACTCTCTTTGGACCGCATGGGCAGCGCCTACTCAGGCGCCAAACCTTTACGGGGTACCAATTGAATGTGGCCACCGGAGAGTGGGCGAAGCGTGAGCAGCCGGGCCCGTCCAGCTACCATGAGTGGCACAAATGCTGGCGGGTTTACAGGGCAGCCATGCTGCTGCTAGATGCAGCGGACGCCGAACGCCTCGACACCTACGCCGAGATGATCCGGAACTACGTCACGCAGTTCACAGAGGAGACGTGGTTCCTGGTGGCCCGGGCGGACGCTCGAATGAGGAGCGAGCAGATGGAAAGACTGAGAAGGGAGCTCAGGACAAACCCCATGTACGGGTACACTGAGATAAACCCTTGGTCAGCAGTCTTCATGGCCTCCACCAAGGACCAGGAGTTTTGGACCAGGGAATTGGTGACACCCGCAACCCTGTTCCTGGCGCGCCACACCAACAAGAGGGAGTTGGGCGACACCGCACCCAAAGACGAGCCGGACAGGGGGTCTCCCACAAAGAAGCAAAAGAAAACCAGGCCCAACAGGAGAGGCTACACAGGGGACGACCACTCAGTCAAGGGCCAAGACGATCTCTACGTCAAGAACAGGCGGGGCATTGAAATCTGCAAGAACTACAATGCTGGGAAGTGCGGATCAGCAGCAGCCCAGGGCAAATGCAAGGCGAAGCGCAGCCATCAATGCAATCGCTGCCTGGGGCCGCATCAGGGCATGAACTGCCCTGGCAAATCCAACTGACCCCGCACGTCAGGCGGGCCATCCGGCGCCGTGCCCGCCGAAGACGACAATGAGGCGCCACCTGGGGACAGCCGCAAGCAGGCAGACAAGAGGAAGCCAGCCGAACCGCAGCTGCCTCCCACAAAGAGACAGAAGCAGGACATTGCACAGCAAAGAAAATCGTCAAAGACTGAACCTGAAGCGAAGGCAAAAGTGCAGCAGCCTCAAGACCGGCATCAACAGCAAGAGACCAAGGAGCCAGCCTCTTCCTCGGGCATCCCGAAATCGGGGCCCTTGGGAACTACATCATCGGCTTCCGCTACGGCATCTTCAAAGATGATGGAAGATGATGAGCCCCCCAGGCGCTACGGCTACTGGTGCCACGGGCCGGGTCCGAAGTCAAAGAAGCCCTGGGCATTGATCATGTTTTCAGGGAAAAGCCGTCCGGGAGACATACAGCACCAGTTGTGCGATCTGGGATGGCGGGTCTGTGCATTGGACATAGCCACAAAGAGACCCACGGACCTCCTGTGTGATGCAACCTGGGAAAGCATCAGCACAGATATCACCGGCAAGAAGTTTGCCGCCCTCTGGATAGCGACCCCGTGTGAAACCTTCAGCCCACTACGTGAAAAGCAGCCAGGGCCAAGAGTGTTGCGCACCTTGGAATTCATACAGGGGCTCCCAAGAGATCAGCTGACGACCGCAGAGCAAAAGCAGGTCAAGGAGTCCAACATCCTGGTGCAGAGGACCCATTCAGCAGCCTCGGCACAAACTGCGGCAGGAAATCCCTGGGGCATCGAAAACCCTGACCACGGCGACAACAAGCCCTCACTATGGAAGATGCCACTGATAGAAGACCTCATCAGCAGAAAAGCAGACGGAGACGTCAGGTTTGATCAATGCCGCACAGGACTGGAGACGACCAAACCTACAAGGCTTGTCACGAAGGGGGTTGACCTCTCAGAACTTCATGGACAGAGATGCAACCACCCCAAGATCCAGATCAGCCGTGACGATGGTTCCACCTACTGGGCAGCCCACAAGTCCACAGTGCAGAGGTGGATAACAAATGAGAAGGGTGAGAGAGAGAGGGCCTCCAAATCCCAAGGCCAGTACACGGAAGAGTTCTCCTCCATCATCAGTCGAGCGTTCCACATCACTCAAGCCGGGGCAAGCTGGCTGAAAGGAGAGCTCGACCGTGAGGAGCTCTGACCAGACCCAACAGCCCAATTCTCCCTGATGGAAACCAGCCCGACAGACAGGGAGAGAGAAAATGCAAGGGCTATAGGAGGGATGAGGAACCCTCACATCTCGACCTCGAGGATTGCAGGCATGCACGCCAGAGGAAAGGTTGTCAGAGCATTCCTACAGAAAGCTCAGGAGCTCTGGCCGGACCTCAGGCTGTCCGCACTTGCAATTCTCCAGGGAGAGGAACCACCGGAGTTCAGCACCAAGATCATCGAAAGGCTCAGACAAATACTGGTGGGCACACTCTGGAGCAGACCGACAGAGAGAAGAAGGACAGCAGTTGCCGACACACCCATCAGAGCAGAGGTGATTGAAGGATGGCAGGAAGACCCCGACAGCGCCACTCTGGCCAGCTGGTTGGACCATGGCGCACCGATGGGCTACTCCGAGAACATCGTAGACAACGGCATCTTTCCAACAGTCCCCACCACCAGGGGAGAACTGGAGACAAGTCAAATAGAGGCCAAGACTCTGGACGGCTAGGCAAACTATTCATCAGCTGTGGAAGAGGCAGAAGAGTTGCAGAAGCTCATTGGGGACTACACCAACCGAGGATTCTGCCACATAGTCGACTCCATCGAACAAGCAGAAGTAGAGCTTGGCAGGCCACCCGTGGTGAACAAGCTGGGGGTCATCGTGAAAGACAAAGTCAATGACCGGGGTGAGAAAGTTCGAAAGACCCGGGTGGTGTGGGACATGCGAAGATCTGGCATCAACGCCATTTGCAATCAGAGTGAAAGAATACTGCTCCCTCGGTTGCTAGACCTAGCCGCAGATGTCCTTCGCCACATGAGAGGGGGAGCAGAGGCATGGCTAGCGGCGATCGACATCAAGGATGCGTTCCTAAACGTGCCAGTAGCCAAGGACAGATTTGCGCTCACCTCTGCAATCCCGGCGCCAGGAGAAGAACATCCGTCCAGGCTGGTGATCTTCAACACCCTGGTGTTCGGAGCAGCAAGCAGTCCCACGATTTGGGGAAGATTCGCAGCCTGGCTGGCCAGGACCATTACCGCTGTCGAACCCAATGCAGGAGTCCAAGTCTACATCGACGACCCGGCCTTCGCTCTTGCTGGCCCTTTGCACCAAGCAGCCGATCAGCTCACCACCATACTACTGTGGGTGGCAATAGCTGGATTCCCGGTGAAGCTGAGCAAGGCGACGGGGGGGAAGACGGTGGGAGCTACACTCCACATCGACGACGAGCTGAAGCAAGTCGAAGTCTCGGTGCCCGAAGAAAAGGTCTCCAAACTGCTGCAAGCCACGGATGCCTTCATCAAGAAGCCAGTTGTAGGATCCAGGGAATTGAGGTCCTATGCGGGTTCGTTATCTTTTGTAGCTGGCCTGGTCCCCCACCTCAGACCTTTTCTCGCTTGCATTTGGGCGGTGCTACCCTTCGACCGCGCGGCCACGAATGACGGAGCCAGATCCAAACGGCATTCCGGAAGACTGGTCCACGTGAGAAGGATAGCACCTGCCCTCAAATGGATTCGAGCGTTACTGGGCGGGGAGACAGCCCCATTTAAAAGAACCCTGCAGGCCTTCTTCCCAGATTTAGAAGTGACGATCACAACAGATGCATGTCCCTTCGGCTTAGGGGGCACTCTCAGGGTGTCGGGAGAGCTGGTCTCAGCGTTCTCCTCCGACCTACCCGGAGAGGTCCTGGCCAAATTCAAGGCGGACCGGGGTGACTCCAAGCACACGACGCTTTGGGAAGCCCTGGCGCTGTTGTACGCATGCCGAGTATGGCTGCCAGCATTTAGAGGCAGGGCTCGAGTGCGATGCAAGAGCGACAGCCTGTCGCTGCTTTTGATGCTCACCAAAGGTAGGGCAAAATCCTCTGACCTTTCGGTCATTGCGAGGGAATTCGCGCTGGATCAGGCGAAGGACCGATACAGACTGCATCTCCTTCGGCACATACCCGGGATCACGAACGTTGAGGCTGACGCCCTCTCTCGGGTATTTGCCCCTTTTGCACCGGAGTTGCCAGGGTCCCTAGCCGAGGTCCCAAGGGTCGCCGTGAACATAGGCGAAGACTTTTGGACAGTGGCGACCTGAGTCAAAAGCGAGCCGCTAAGAGAGTCGGAGTGGCAGTGTTTCCGTTCACTCACCAGTTGTCCAATTGCCTGCGTCCCTGCTAGGGGTTCGGAGTTGTCACAGACATGTTCCGAAACCTCCCAATGCAGCATGCCGGGCTCAAAGCGCACGCTCACCCCTCGGTTCACGCCGGCTGCGGGCAATGGTGCAGCAGGCCCTCCTCCTCCGTTAAGGGAAGGGTTCGCCATCCGTCGCAAGGTCACCAGCATTCCTGGGGAGTCCAACTCCCGGGAGCTGACCAGACGGGGCTCCGAACCCACGCCCTACGGGAGGGGCTCAGCTGCTGATGCGCTGGCGCTCGCCGTCCAAGGTCGGATGGGCCGACACGTTCGAGGGATTAGCAAAGCAGCTGTCCTTGGACATCGCGTACCCAAACAAGGCACGCAAGTTCACTGGACATAGTGCAAGAGCCACCGGTGCAGTGCACCTAGCAATGACGCAAGTTGAACTGTGGCGGGTGCAGCTGTTCGGACGATGGGGCTCCTGCACTACGTCAGAGACGCTCCCATGTGCCAACTGGACAAGCTCGCCCTCGAGACATCTGTCCACATTTCGCTCAACACCGCCAAGGCTCAACTGGAAGCACTCCTTCGAAGCACGACCGACATGGCCAAGGACAAGATAGCATGTCCTTCCCCGGCGATGCTGCACGACTGTGAAGCGTCTGTGGGAGACATCGAGCCTCCAAAACCGGCTGACAAGGCCATCATCAACGAAAATGGCAACAAAGTTCACCGCGCCTTGGTGTACGGAGACGACATCCACCCTAGAGAGTGGAAGACCCGGTGCGGATGGCATTTCGGAGGACCACACACCGTGTTCCGAGCCGTTCCCGATCCACCAGATGACCGGCAATGCTGTCGAAAGTGCTACCCGAAACTACGACAACCAGAAGCTCAGGAGTCAGCCACTGACTCCAGCAATTCGAGCTCAACAAGCTCCTCATCCTAATCACTCCGCTGCGCACCTGGGATAAGCTGCATAACAGGTCACACGCAACTTCAGCCGATCGGAAAATATCCCGTTTTGATTGCACGGTGGGTGGATGGGGTAATTCAGCGATTAAGCACTTGTCGTGTAAATACATTCATGTAGGAGTGACATGTGCTCAGCTGTTGGTCGAGGTGTCACCTTCGTATGCCATTTTGGCTCAAGGTGGCACCAGAATCAAACGCCCGCCCTCAAACCACCCTGGGGAAGGGCATAAGACTTGTATGGCTGCATAACAGGTCACACGCAACTTCAGCCGATCGGAAAATATCCCGTTTTGATTGCACGGTGGGTGGATGGGGTAATTCAGCGATTAAGCACTTGTCTTTTGTCAGCGTTCGGTTACATCAACTCTACTATTTTAACGTGAGATAAATCAATGAACACATGTTGACCTCGTATCAGGAATTTCTTGTCAGTATAATCCCATTCCCCTAATATTAAATACCCCTAGAAAGCCTGGCTTAGTATGGAAGCCATTCATTTGGGGGGCATAAATCGGGGTATTGAATATTGAATCTTGGGGGGGATTTGATGGGATCAATCAATAAAGCGTAGGTTAAGATTACATTTGCCAGGTACCCACCGGTAAACTAACATAAGTATGGAAAATCACCATTTTTAATGGGAAAATCAACAATAAATGGCAATTTTCAATAGCTATGTTAGTTTACCAGAGGGTATATCTTGTTATTTAGCAGTTTGCTATCGAAAATTGAAAGATGATAAACATGGTGATTTACCTCTCAAACATGGTAATTTCCCACACGTTACATGACCGGAGGGTATACCCTCCGGTAGTAAAACGTGGCAACGGAAGATCACCCGTTTATAGATGATTTTCCCATTGACACCCATTCATAGGGGATTTGCCATTGCCATGTTTGCTTACCAGAGGGTATATCCCCATGAATTCCCCATTAAATGTCCCGAGAGAGATATATAAATGTTATAAATGAAGAAGATAAATAGACATTACCCATGGTAAATTAGCTTAGGTCACTGGATTGGTTTAAGGGAAAATTTACAGGAAACCCCTATATTTATTGATTAGGGTATATATCTATCTTCTTAGTTTCTCTTGGAACCCCTGAGGTCTATGAACTTGGTCCGCGCCCTGCGCATCGTGCGGGTCTTCAGAGTGCTGCGCTTGGCGCGACTGCTGCGAGGATGGACGGGAATTGTCCACTTTTTCCAAGGGCCATTTTGTGGAGGGGATACCACACTTTCAGACTTCAGACACAACCACAATATATGTATATATATATATACATATAAATATATTATATATATATATTATATTATATATACTTATGTATATATAGATGTATAGAGATGTGTATATATATATATGTGTGTATATATAGATATATGGATATGTATATGTATATATATATATACATATACATATGCACACAGATTGTATATACGCAATATACGTATGGTACCACATGTATATTAGTGTGTTTTATATTTTCTTCGCGGGGGGATGGATGTTTGAAAGAATGTTTTGAACATTTGGGGTTTAGGATTGGGTTTCGCCAGCTTTTTTGCATTGCTCATAGGGAGGTCCCAAGCGAACATGCTGGGGCAGCTGTTGGGGCAAACCATCCGAGAAGCGCAGGAAACAAACATGTGATCAGCGCCAGCTGCTTCACAACTAGCATCCAGCAAAATTGGCTATGGGACATCCCAATTTTTCATGAGAAAATTATCTACGCGCGCGTTAAACTGACTGATCATCAGAGGATTGTCTTTGAATCTTTTTGGGGGGGGATGTGGCGTCAAATTCGGCCACCAAACATAGATGGTCAGGTTGATCTCCCAAAAACATCGACTGTTTCTGGGACTTTTTCATGGCGCCTGGTCGTCTGAATTTTTTCTCAGGAGTGAAGCAGCTGTACAAGCTGATCCACGGAAACTCGGACTGCTAGCCACACATAAGTCCGTCCCCCTACGAGAAGAAAAAACATGGGCCCCCAAAATGAAGAGATCCAAGGGGAGATCAAGGTTTCGTTCTGGAGGGGATTTTGTAGTATGGGGGGCAGGGAATTGCTATTGTTTATAGTATCCAACTTTGAAGAGAAAAAAACCATTGGGAGTGTGCCAAGGAGTGGTGGAATCGATGGCGAGTGTTGGATGGGCCGCCTGGCTGTCCATTTATTGTGACCTGTGGTGACCATGGGAAGAAATTCCCATGTGTAACCCTAGTGATAAGACACCCATGCAAGGGCCGTGGAGAAGAGAATTGGTTGGTGGGGTGAATGGGGATTGGCATGACCCATGATGTTTGTAGTCCCACGAGAGCCATGTCAATGAGTCAATATAGGTCATACACTCAGTTGCTCACATGATAGTGGGATCATCTGATCATCCTCCATGGGCCCATTGGTGACTGTTTCAGTGCATTTGCCAGGTAAGGCACCAGTTTTGTATCGCACACCTGTGGGCTAATGGATGCCCCATGGTTGGGTCAACTCCAAAGATTCGTTGACGTCCAGGTCATTACCCTTACCTTCATTTTGCTATACTCAGCCTCACTGGTCTTCACTACCCTGGTGGGTAGGGGCTACATCTATGCTGCCTCTCGTTGAGAATGGGCGGATGAAGATTGGCGAATGATCGGGGCCGACAACACTGTAAATGATGGTTGCTTACATTGCAAGTGAAATCAACCCCAAAAATGGTTTATTCCCCACCTGCCAGGTGAGGGTTACTAGATTTTATCACAGCTGACGGGGGGTGGACCTTCTCCTCCTCCTCCTTCTCCTCCTCCTCGTGCTTCCTCG
>BGPT01002356.1:33204-50249 GCA_003297045.1 Symbiodinium sp. clade C Y103 | reverse complement strand
CCAGATCCCAGTGGGCACTGCCGGACTTCAACCGAGACTGCCAGATCCAAGTGGGACTGCCGGACTTCAACCTGTATACATGCCAGAAAGAATGCCAGAAAGAATGCCAGAAAGAATGCCAGATAGAATGCCAGAAAGAATGCCAGACAGAATGCCAGATAGAATGCCAGATAGAATGCCAGAAAGAATGTCAGAATACATGCCAGAAAGAATGCCAGAAAGAATGCCAGAAAGAATGCCAGATAGAATGCCAGAAAGAATGTCAGAATACATGCCAGAAAGAATGCCAGAAAGAATGCCAGAAAGAATGCCAGATAGAATGTCAGAAAGAATATCAGAAAGAATGTTAGAATACATGCCAGATAGAATGCCAGATAAAATGCCAGAAATGCCAGATAGAATGCCAGAAAGAATATCGGAAAGAATGTCAGAATACATGCCAGATAGAATGCCAGATAGAATGTCAGAAAGAATGCCAGATAGAATNAGATAGAATGCCAAGTAGAAGAGGAGGAGAGGACAACTCTGATGAAATCTAGAGACCGAAGGTCTCTAGATTTCATCAGAGTTGTCCTCTCCTCCTCTTTCCTGCCAGAAAGTTTTGCCAGAAAGTTATGTCAAAATCTGTATCACACTATATGCCAAAGAAAGTCTCATGGTGGGGATCACTCGAAGAAAAGTAATTTNCCTGCCAGAAAGTTTTGCCAGAAAGTTATGTCAAAATCTGTATCACACTATATGCCAAAGAAAGTCTCATGGTGGGGATCACTCGAAGAAAAGTAATTTATTTTTGATTTTGGGGGCTAGTTTTTTTGGGCACAGAGAAGCATCCATGTGCCGGTGCCTTTATAACATGTTTATATCTACAAACAGGATGGATTTGGGATAAAATCAACCCCAATATGGGACCCATTGAACAGATTCAACTCTAAACTAGGTTCTGGGGGGTCGTTTATCATAGGGAGAATAGGAGAATAAGGAGAAGGGATCATTCCAGAGTTTGGGTGTTGCGTTTGCTCGAAGATAGGGCGCACCAAGAAGCGGTGGTTTATCATTATTTCCCGCAGCCAAATGGGTGGGTAAAACAATAATAAACCATCCCCCAAATCACCATAAATAGGTGGTATAAACCATTCCAAAATGGGTGGTTTATTATTGTTTTACCCACATTAACTCGTTTTGTAATACATTGTAATACCATCCTTCCAAGACAATAAAAACCACCCAAACGAAGCGCTGGTTTGGATCTATTCATTTTGGGGGGTGTGCCCGAGGATCCCACGGAGATTCCAGAGGAGGCCACGGAGAATTTCGGCTCAGCACCTGGGCAGTGTGGAGTAATGGCTGTGGATATGTTGGGAGATGGGTTTTTGCATGTTTTCAGTGGTAAAGTAACATAGCTATCGAAAGTCACCATTTTTTTAAGGGAAAATCAACTGTTTCAATGACCATTTTCAATAGCTATGTTAAGTTGCCAGAGGGTAGTGCATGTTTTGGAATGGTTAGGGTTGGCTAGTAATGGTTGGTACGGATCATGGATGTGGGAAACCCAATATTAATAACCCATCCCCAAAGTCAGCATTTCTTTTTGGGTTGTGTAAACATGTGTAAACCATCCCCAAATGGTAAGTTTATTATTGGGTTTACCATGTTTACTGACATTAATGGGGATAGAATGGCTTTCTGATGGGAAAATGATGTGTAAATCTGGTTACCCTCTGGTAATTTGTTAGAGTTTGTTAGCTGATTACTTCATTGTTTTGTAGTGGGTGGTATTGGATAACCATGTCACATGTCATGTTCCTACTAAAATCACCCAACATTTAAGATTCATCAATGAGTTTCAACTAGGTTGAAAGGATTCTTGAGTGGGGATCAGCCATTAAACGTGCTTAAATTTTGATTAGCAAGATTTAGGGCTTAAGCAGTCTTTTGTTTGCAACCAAATCCAGGGGGATTCTGGCAGCAAACCAATCAAAGCAGGTTATAACTCACATGAAACTGATTGGTGGTAAGTTTGGATTATCGTCTCCATGGAGGCATATTTTGGAATGGCTTGCAACCACCAACCAGCCATAGAAATATATAGGATATCAATGATGTCAAAAGATCCTTTGCCAACGGTAGAGGCTCAATTGAACCGGTCTCAAACACAAAGAATACATCCTCTGTCACTTCATTTCCTTAGATCTGGAGAAATTTCTCACAGAATTTCGCCAAAAGATCGTGCAAATCAGAGGTCTGGAGATCATTCTTGGCCCTCTTCAAGCTGATGAACGACGACCAGTCGGTGGTGGAAAAGATCATCAGCACCGTGGGAGGCGGGGTGAAGGGCATGTTGGTCCCTCCTGAAAATCCTGAAATTCTATGGTTTGAAACAGTGTTTATCATCTTACATGCTCATGAAATTGCCATGAAAATGGATATACCCTCTGTTCCGACTCACATGTTTTGCCAATCTAATTGTGGGAGTCTATATGTGGGCAGTTGAGCAGTTGAACAGTGATTAGCCATTGGTAGCCAATCGACAGGCTATGTTAGTGTTTATGTGCTAGAATTGGTTTGAAGAAGATCTGGGTGGAGCCCTTACATTTGAAGACAGATTCGGACTGAAAAAAAACATGATTTCCTGCCACTGTTGCCTTCGAACCCACCCAGTTTTGCAGGGTCGTCATCTCCTCGTTGGTTGCTTGGAAGCGCCACCGCTGCGCTCCAGGTCAAATCCTCTTCTACGCCTTCATGATGCTGTCGAATTGGATGATGTTAGCCATCCTCACCTCAGCTGCGCGGCAGTCAAATCATGGAAAATCTACAAACAGAGCCATTGGATACCCTCCAGTAAACTAACAAAAAGATGTGGAAAACCCACCATGAATGTAGATAAATTTCCTAGGGAAACCCAATGGGTTTTCAACATCTTTTTGTGGGTTACCCAGGGTTAATTGTGGGAATTGTGAAATACAAAAATCAGATATCTGTCAGTACACAGTAGGCTGAAACTTGATGTATGATACGTAGATGCATATGCGGTATATCCGCATTTTTTGACAGTCTTAACATATCAGCCACCCAGCATGGGGTATTCACGAAACGGGATGGCAGTTGGTGTTGAACTGTTGTGCTTCCTCTGATCTGGCACCCAGGTGATCAGTGACAACATGATGTCGGTGTCGAGAGTTAAGGAGGATTCTTTGTCTTTGGCGGGGCGGCTTCCGCCCCAAGGAGGGAAGCCCCCAGGGATGGTATGGGGTTGTCCGTGTGCCACCAGGTGAGTCGTCCGGAGTATTCTGGATCTCTCGGCTTGGCCTAAGGCTTAAGGTCATATTCTTTTCCGCCAATCCCTTGTTGCAATTTCCATCCCTAGTCCCCCCATGGTTGGCATCGCTAAGGAAGAGGATCGCAAGAAGGCCTTGTGTGATAAGCAAGAGCACGCCAAGCGCCAGATCACCAAGATCTTTCAGCAGCTTGGCCAGCTGCCAATTCCGCTGAGAAGAGATCGAGTCCAAATTCATATTTCTTTTGCCAATGAAGTGGACATATCACCATTTTTTGCCAATGAACTTCAATGAGCTGGAAATATCACACATTTTTTGCCATGAGCTCGAAATATCACATTTTTTTTGCCAATGTGAAGTGTGAAGATCATGTAGCATCTAGCCCTATAGGCTTGCAGCATCAGCCCATATCAGCCGCCCCTTTCACGTATCGCCTAAGGAAGCTGGATGAAGACGAAAGTGGCTCCATTTCTGAGCAAGAGATGATGAAGCTCCTTGCCCGTCCTTGCCATGTCATGTCGCCATTTCTGGATCCATATGGGTCCAATTATTACATATGTTCATATATATATATATATAAATGTCCCATACATACCATATACATATGGTATAAATAACATATAAATAATATGCTTAAACATGGTAGACATATATAGAAATATCATATCATATAAATATGATTTACATGCATCATATATACATGTAATATCATGTGCATATCACATGTGTGTTTGTGCATGGTTATGGCACTGCTAGCTCCAATAATGTCTTCCGATGGGGACTCTGCCAAGCCATGACAGTTGCAGCTCCGCCCAGAAGTGAGGCTGCTTGGAGATCCAGAACTCAAAATGGAACTTTGCGAGGCGCCAACCGGTCGGGGTGTTCGAAGGATCGAAATGATGTGACCCGTTGTAAGCCAACAGGGGCCCCAGAGAGGCCCCCGGTTCGATAGCTGAGTTGTTCTATAACTCCAAAAACTATGGTTTATGGCAATGACATGCAATGAGATAACTGTTTAAGTAATATTCAATGTGTTTGTAAAACCACTCATACCTTGGGGTCCGCATTTTGCCTGGCATGTCGTCCTCATTCTTCTGGGCGAATGATTCTCCACATGGCATCAGTTACCATCTTCCTTGCTTAAAAGCTCCTAGTACTTTGGTTCAAATCTTTTTTTCGTTCGCCAAAATCTACTTTTCACTTGATTCTTCTCTGCTTCAACTTTTTTTTTTGTCACCCGGAAATCCACATAAAAAACAAGCAAAGTTTGTCAGTTTTATCCACATCCTCCCAGATGTTTTTTGGAAAACCAGGCCGCCGGGCTGGACGCTGCAGATCTCGTAGAGATGCCACTGGGATTGGGAAATGTGGATCTTGACATCGGAGTCGAGTGGGATTTTCACGGGATTTCGTGGTCATTTAATGGACTTTTATGGTGATTTCATGGATTTTGATGGGATTTAATGGTGATTTACTGGGATTTAATGGGATATAGCCTACGGTGATCAAACGTGGCAATTGGAACCCCCCTGTAACTGGAGGGTTGGGGAAAAACATATAAATTGTATGTGGGATTTTCCATTCAGCGACCATTTCAGGTAGCTACCATATATAATGTAAAAACTCAGGTTCGGGGTTGAAAATGGGTCCAGCGATATACTTTTACAAAGCACAACCGGGTTTCAAGAGCATTCTTCAAACTTCTTTTGAATTGAGAAACATGATGGAAACATATGGAAATAGATCAGCAACAATGCTTCTTTCCAGGAATCAACAATCGTTTTTCACCTACCATTTGCCTTTTGGTAATGCCAGGAAGAAGTGGGCAGGTCTGGTCACCAGGTCATCCCACGCAGATCGCTCCAGGTTGCACTGTGCCAGCTATAAGACCAAATCCGAAGGAAGCGTCATTTTATACAAACAGTTCCTGACGATGTTGCAGGACAGGCGGGCGATTTCGGCCGAAAGTTTGAGGATCGAGGCCGTGAGGCCTCTTCAATCAATCCATCAACTGCAGCAAGAGACTTTCGACGGCCGAAGTGAATTGAACTGGTTGGTGGTTAATGATACGTAGTGTTGATTTTGATGCCTGCCACTCGGGAATTGGAAAGGGGTTTGCCCAACCACCAACCACAGGGGTTCAAAGATCCGATCCCAGTCGATTCCAGGACGAATCTGCAACAGCCAGAGAGAGATCCATTTTCAAAGCGCCAGGGACTGCATCCAGGTGGCCAGGTGGTCCAAACCAAAGATGACAAGGATGGCCATAGATCACTATACATGTAAAACACCATTCATAAAGCAACAACTGTAGGTGTGAAATGTCATATTTGGCACCACCATATATATATATATATATGATTATATATGTGTATTAGTATAAATAAATAGATATATAGATAGATAGATAGATAGATAGATAGATAGATAGATAGATAGATAGATAGATAGATAACTATAGGACCATACAGTAGCAAAGGTACCCAATGTAAAGTTCCGTTCCGAAAAAACACATGTCTGACTGGAAATTCAGGTGCTGGAGAACATGAGGGCCATGGAGTTCCGCTTGGAGAACCGCCTCTTGGCCCAGCGAAACAGCGCTGTTAGGATGATGTGTTCATGATGACGGATCATGTGTGGATCCGCAGGTCAATGTTTTTGTTTGTGCTTTGGATGTGTCACCAGCAAGCGCTGATGAGTCCACTAGAAATGCTCGCGATAATTCGAAATTGCAAAGGGTCAGAACTGCAGCCCAACTGTGTCCAGTTGCCACCTCAGGGTCATTCCATTCTCTCGCTCTCTCTCCCTCTCTCACTCTCTTATATAGAGAAAGCGCTAAAGGGTTTTTACATGTGTTTACAGTTTAGAACCCAATTCTTAGACTTGTCTATACCGCGACCACCCCAAATTGAGGGTATCGATTCAGATCCCCAAGCTGGGATCATCCACATCTTCACAAGTCGTCACACGCTCAAAATTATTCAACATGAGTTTCATCCCGTGGTTCGCACACATATTTATGTCTATTTTTCTCTATGAGATTCCGTCAAAATTTAGGCGTTGATTGAATATTGGAGTGTGCATCGGATGTTTGTTTTTGCATGAAACCTCCTAAAACGATAGGGGACTCACAAAAAAACGATACGTTTTGCCTTGCGCATGGTACATATTCGTTGTTTAAATGATAAGGAGAACCTGATGAACCTGAGAATGAATATATATATATATACATATATATATATATATTTATATTTATATATTAATATATTTTGATATTTGGTAGTGTGCAATGATATATTATATAGAATGACCATGATAATGATAATGACGACAATAACAATGTTATCATAGCCGCAGCAATACAGCACATACTAATAGTAGTAGTAGCACTACGATGAACAGATAAACTACCAGTGGTATGCCTTGAAACTGAATAACACTCACGGTTTTGCATTGATAAACCATAAACAACTAGCAGTCAAAATAACATGAGTCTTTACGTACTATAAAATACTACAAATCTCAATAAACATTTTGCTTCTAATAATGCTGTAATTAACAAGAATCCGCATTGGGGAGAAACAGAACAAGAACAATTATATTTGTACTATTTTTGTCATGACAACGGTACCAATAGTAGTGAATACTGGAATGACAATGAAAATGACTTATAGTACTAATAACATCTAATAACAATGATGATGATGATGATGATGATGATGATGATGATGATGATGATGATGATAGCATTTTGTTTCCACAAGAAACCTCCGACTAAAACTGGTCAGATTCTCCCGTTGTTCCCTGGGATGACGTCACTGGAGCTGGAGGTCTCAATGCCGCGCTGCAAAAGCTGGAGGTCACCGATAAGGAACTCCATAACTTGCCGTCCTTGACGCATGAGCTCGAAAAGCGCCCCGGCGAACGGCCAGACCTGGAGGATCTGGATCCCCAAGATCGGAGAAACCGGTGGATTTGTCGGATGTCAAGAAAATGACCTGGGGCTGCTTGGGGGAACAGGTTTGCAGAATTTATTGAGAGATATGATGATATATATATATAATATATAATATATTATATATATATTGTCTATATGCGTATATGTATATAATATATAGATATAGATGGATAGATAGAACAGAAACCGCATACTGTATACTATGAAAGCTGAAAGCCCGGCGAACGTTGTTTTTCCCACATTTTTGGGGAGGGTTTAAACCCCGCGAATCAGGGTCTGCTTCGATAAGGGGGTTCTACTAAATTCTATTACCTCCTTGATAGCTGGTCCTATCAATCTCTCTATCTATCCATCTATCCATCTATTTGTCCATCTGTCCATCTGTCCATTTGTCCATCTATCCATCTATCTATCTATCATCTAGCTATCTAGCTATCTAGCTATCCATCTATCTATCCATCTATCCATCTATTTGTCCATTTGTCCATCTGTCCATCTGTCCATCTGTCCATCTATCTATCTATCCATCTATCTATCTATCTGTCTACCTACCTACCTATCTATCGATCTATTTATCTTTCTATCATTGGGCCAAGCTGGTGAGGGTGGATCAGTCTCGGCAGCATGGGATCACCCTTGAGAAGGGGAACCACAATCCAAGAAGTCTTCGCCGATGTTTGAGATAAATCATGATAACATCTTCACATTCTTGGTGGTTCAGGGTGAATTTCTGTTCTCGCCGATCCAACTCCCATTGAATTTCGTGGTACTCCATACCGCGTGTTTGGACAGGTAGGCTGGAGAGGTAACATCGGCCCTGGCTTCACTAAGGACTCGTGGTTTGGAGGATTCGCCGGCACGGCATTTGGTCACCTGGTGGCAAAGCCATCAAATCAGGCGGCTGAAACAAGGGGATGCAATGAGATCTAATCCAACAAAACATGGCAATTTGAGCCTAGAAAAAACATGGATATTATATAATAGGGTATAACGTTCGGGAAACCAACCAGCCGAGGAGTTCATTCTGTTGCAGGGTAAAATTGGCCATGCAACTGGGATGTCTGTTGGGAAGGTCAACCCCCAACCCTTGCTGGTTGGTGTTTTTGTATGTTCTTATTGGTTTTGAATAATTACTACCTTTCTTCTCCGCCCCTACCTTGGATGATGGTTTCACAGGACCAGGGGGTGGAAACTCACAGCGCGATTGTTGAATGGAACATGGCCGGCCACAGAGAACCTAGCAAAACCATCCAATACCCAGTCTCAGTGGAGCTCGGTGACTTCGAAACATCACCAGGTTCTTCCAGAGTCAGCTGCTACCCTCAGGTAAGTTAACAGAGCTATGGAAATCACAATGTTCAGTAGGTAAATCATGTAAAAATAATTATAAGTATGTAATAATATGTACGAATGGTCTATTTTAATCCATTTTCCATCGCTACATCAAAGTACCAGAGGGCAACCCTTCCCAATCTTGCGGCCAGCTGAGGTGAACCAACTCTTACCACGTTCGGAGTCGTCGAGAGGATTATCCCCACGGAAACCCAAGTAGTGATCCTGCCGGCCGGCCTCGGTTGTTAGGAGATGCCGAGTCTGGCTCAATTTTCTACAAAAATAAGAAAATCTTCAGGGAGAATCAGCAATATCAGCAACAACTATTAGTGTTGCCAACAATCTAGTGTTTGGATGCCCATCAGTTTTTTTTTAAAATAATAGGTCCGACAATTTCCGGTGAAAAAAACGGGGCCCCTGCATCAACTCTACGTGGATCGCCCACAGCGGACGACCCATGGTCTGTCTCACCGCGCGAAAAAAATATCGGTGCGGAGGGATTCGGATGACCCTTGGGAGGAGATCAGAATGGTGATAAGATCTCGGTATCACTTGCATTTCTGATCATGGATATACATGGATTACATGGTACCCACATAAATCAAACTGTATCCATGTACATGGCTTATACGGGTGATTTTTACATGGCTTATACTGGTAATTATTTTGGATACCTAGTACATAACTGTTAATGGAGATTTGATCAACCAGGAATCTTAGGATTCTGGGTTGATATGATATACTTCTAGGTGCCTTGACCTTGGTCAGCCCTCTTCAGGGCAGGGTGTCCATTCGCCTCCTGTTGGTGGTTTTTGTCATTGCTTTCTTTTTTTGACTGGCCATATTCATTCATGTGGAGGTTCAATCGGGGCACCGCAAATCATCCAAAATTGGACCATTCCGAACATTGAGAAACCCCCAACAAATCCCTTACTGGTGCTTAGTAGGGAATGGGGGAATAGATGGGAATGGGATGATTATTAATGGTTCTTATAGGTCATTCCCTCATTCCCTGCTAAGCACCAGTAAGAATCCTGTTTCAAGTTTGTTTGAGTCGCATCACATTTGTGACTCGTTGTTTGTGTCCTCAACTGTTGCCGAGCCTCGCGCCGAATCGACCCGGGGAAACCACAGGACCTGCGGCTGCGGGAGTGAGTGCAGTCAGGTGGATGGGTCAAACTTGAGTATGAACTATATATATATATACATGTATACATATATATATATGTATACATATATATATATATATATATGTATATATAAATGATGTGAGAGATTACACCCCTAAGATTTAATACACAAATTACAGTGCTATTTATCCCAGTAATAGTTGAACATATATTATGATTATCCCAAATACAATACCATATTACGTAATAAATGCGAACAAAAATCTAAACGGGATAGTTTATGATCGTAAGAATGGACCAACACACACACACATACACACATACACACACACATACACATAATATATATATATATACACACCAACGTTTGGCGGTTGCGTCTTGAATCTTGACCCATAGCTGCCCATAGTTCTTGTTGGTCTGTTGGTAGTCGCAATGCTGCACTACCGACATTTTCGAACGAACCGCTCATGCCCGTGACGCGGGGGCAACTTTTGGCCGTGCGGGAAAAGGAGTAAACATTGCCTTGGGCGGGGTCTCTAACCATGGCCTTAATCCCACGTTGAGAATCATTGCGACACTACCAAAAGCGATCACATCGAAGTAAGCTTGTGGTGTCGTTTGGTTCCTCACGCTTCTTCATTTTTCAAGATGTATGGATGATCCACATTAGCATTGGACGCAAGGCACATAAAGGCTTTGGATCTCTTCTGAACATCTGGATTTCCAGAAAGCAGCCCGGAGAGGTTCGAATCTAGCATGATATTCAGAGGTTCAGGCGTAAAATGTTGCCGTCTAAAAAGCCATGGCTTAACCTCCCAGTTTCCGTCAATGATCGATACTCTAGCAGATTTTTCGTGGTAAAATATGACGATTTTCCCCATGTTTAAAGTTAAATAATGTTGAATATTTTAGTTTTTTGAGGATCCCGACATTTTGTCAGTGAAATAGTCATGTTGGCAGTGGAAGATATCCATAGATCTCGTCATATCATTGGCTTATCCAAGATCTCACCATGGACCTTGAAACCGAGGCCGAAGGTGGCAGCGCGCCTTCTCGCCGCGCACCGCGGGTGGGGGTCTTGTCCTCTCTAGTGGGGGTGTTTTGCGATGGGAAATTCCCAGCATTTTGGGGGTTGAAGCAACCAGACCAGGGAAGCCACATGTTTTGACGTTAGGTCCTGGTGGTGCGCGAGATTGTGACTTGGCGCGGAGTTTTCACTGGAACTCTTTGGTTTCCGAGTCTTGGGAACAGTATGTTTGAAAATTGAAAGTGCAGGGTATGATGGTGAAACCTTGGATGGGTCAGTCTTCAGCTTCCTTTCTTGATATCACTACTGTGAGGGATATAGGAAGCAGCTAGGAGCAAAGGCAGGGTATCGAAGGAAAATCTCATTCTGGGTGTTTCCAACCCAAGTTCTGGGACAGAACCATTCCCAGATGTGGAGGTCTTGTAGGTGCTGGGATCGGTCATGACTGGAACAGAGCATGGTTCATGACTACTTTGATGTACCCAGCTCGTTCAGTCTTGTCATCCCGACAAAACACCTGGGGATGTCCCACAACTGGATGCAACCAGGACATCCCGGGCGATCCGGCTATCCACCACCAATGATTCTGGTTCTTGGGATGCACCCCACAGAGGCCCCAGGTGCTGAAGCCAATAGGATGGTCACCAAGGCCCCAGAAGGTTTGCTGACAATGTGGAACCGCGCCCATCCTGGAAACGAGGCCGTTCCATGGCTGGTTCCCTGGATCTGGATTCTCATCAGCCGACACACCACATGGAAACCCACCAGAAAACAAACACATACAGAAGCTATATACTTGTAGTATATGCTATAGTATAGCTATAGAAAATCACCATTTCTGATAGGTAAATCTATAAATAGTCAATTTTCAATAGCTGTTTTTTTTGGGGGGGCACCGGAGGGTAGCCAACTGCTTGGTAGGTGTTGGCGTACGACCGCATTTATGCGGTGAATGGAAAGACAAGGATTGAGGACAGCACGACTGGAGAGCGCCAGGGTGCAAGAATAGCTTCTGAGTATTTCTTTGTCTTGCCAATGTGGGTGAACACGTTAAGAAGGGGCTATGTTTCGGGGAAGCTGCCCATGAAGTTGTTGGGTTTTCCCCTCTTTCCCCCTAGCATCCTGTTGGGCCAAGAAAATGCTCCAGAAACCACAGTTTTTCTGGTCATCTTTGGTAATCCCATCCGCCTACTGTTGATACCTCCAATCGAAACTCTGTTGCTGTATCATTTTCGACTGGATCTAAACATGATCCCAAAAAACTGGGGTATTTCAATGTATTTCATATGATTGGGGGAAGGGGTGCGTGTGAACCATCCCAGGAGATGCAACAGGAACTACGGAAGAGCCATAGCGTGGCTTTGAGGTCTGGCCGGGCTGTTGCGAGAATTTTGGTGCAACCAAAGTTGGTCAAGAGATAGAAATCAAAGCAATCATTACTGGAACACACTGGAACTGTGTCCCAGAAGCACTCCATGTGGCCTCACGGATAAAAACAAATCCTCAACCAGAGGTTCAATTGTATGTTTTGCAATATCATGAGGATGAGGTAGCCTTCATTTAAACCCATCACCACGCTTTCAGCAGTGGCCGCCCCCTCACCCCGCAGCACCCGCATGTGTCAATAGGTTTGTGCGCTATCCGCAGATGTTCGCCGTAGAGCACGGGTCGCCCAAGTGGGGATTGGTTGCACCCCAGCCCCAACCCCAGACCCACCAACCCACTGTAGCTCAATAGCCCCACTAAAATGTGACCGTCCCGGTGAATTTTCAATCAAAATCCGGTACTCTATAGCAACCATGGGATGGTTTATGAATGTTTATCAAGTCTGCTACCCAAAAAAAGAAGTCAATATTGACCTAGGCCCAATCTTTGGTAAAGGATCATCAAAATAGCTGCTCATGGCAGCCTTCAGCCCACCACCTTGAGGCTACGCGCTGATGCTGGTGGCCCCAAACCCATTGGACTCCGCATCGAAAGGAGAAGATCCTGCTGGGGTGGGATCATGATCATGATCCCCCCGTGCCCTGCGGCAACAATAGCGACATATGAAGAATGGCCCATTTATAGATGATTTACCTCTTGAAAATGGCGTTCATAAATTTACTAGAGGGTCAATTTTGATGCTTTCAGGGGGAACTGATGGCTACTGAAATTTGAATTCAACAATTTGGCAGGACGAGTGGGCCTGCTGCAGAACTCCGCATTGAAGAGGTGACAACTTGATGCTGTTGTGACGCATTTTTTCTCATTAAAATATGTTCAAGCCATCCAAGTTGGAATATGGCCATGGGTCAACACCTAAAACTGAAAACTATCATTTTTTGGGAGATTTGGGAGATGGACATCCATGACTACCAGCTATTGTGGTCTTCAAAATCCCAGTGCGTCGCTTGAAGTGCCGGCCCCACAAGACAATTTTCACCATATCTGGACATTGCCAACTATGTAAAAAGTCAAGATGATCAAAACATCTGCAGGTTGATTTGGTTTGCTTTATCCCTACGGATTTCAATGATGAAGTATATTTACATATCAAGGGGGTACATTTTGATCAATATATAGATGGCGATATTATTAACAGGTCCTGACAGATGGCGCCATGGAGCAGTTCAACTTGGCACAGATCAGGCGGTGGAACTCCCGGAAGTCTCGAGATCGAATGGAGGAATCATCCCCAAGTGGGGCTTTCCTAAAATGTGGGTGCCCCAAACTACTTTAGGAAACTTCCAAATGGCCTGAACAAATAAAATTTGGGAATGCTGTTCAATGTGCCCAAATACTTCTGAATCTTTGTGAGATCATGTCACATTCTGATCATGATTAAGGATGTAAAATAATGTGCTGTTTCTTTCTTCGTTCTTCCTTGAGGAAAATGGATGACATGAAGGGGAACTTCTGCTAGTTTTTCACGTCCGTGGTAATTAGTTTCATCCCTGCTTGAGACTTCACGCCGGAACTTTATGAAGGTAGGAAGGGCACCCCGTAAGAACGATGGGATGAAAGCGAAGGCTGTTTGTGAAAAGACATCCAGGCTCTTCGTTCGCTAAAAGGTTGGTTTTGGGGGCAAAGAGACAAATGATGTGACGGTGAACATGAAACAAAGGGACTGGATTTGATGGTGAGGAAGCTGGCAGGGTCCACGACAGAAATCCAGGGGCCGGCAAGTATAAAAGGATGCTGATTGGCGACATGGACATTCTTGAGCTCTCTCAACCTGTCAGCTCTTCCTCCGCCAAGACGCATCTTGAATCACCTTGATTTATCTCCAATTTCTGTTGGTGTGAAGTTGTTCTTTTCAGTGGCCCAAGGGGTTCCCCCTTTTCGTGTCACAGCGCTGTGCCCGGCCCGCCTTCGCCAGCCGAAACGCGAGCCTCGGTGGCGCCACGAAGGTGGCGACTCCTTCGCCACCGTCGCCACGGATGCTGAGCAAAGATCCACAGGTGGAGCACTTCTTACGGAAAGGCTTTTTGTTGAAACTTGGCCACCTTACCTATTCAAAAGAACTCATTTCATCTAGTGACCCTTTTTGTGATGGTCAAAAACTGTCAAAAAACAGGATGATATATATAACTAATGGATACTAATGGTTGGTTGATGGTAATAATTTTTTTAATCACTGATAGTTTCATATTCATAATGAATGAGTATCATTAAAAGCTATCATTGAATATTCATTGATGACTGATGGTTAGTTGATGGTTGCTATGGGTTAAACCACCTGAACCGAGGATTCCGCCGGGCAACTCCCTGGAATTGCACCAGGCCATCTATGCAAAGGCCGGGACGAGATGGGATTCACTTTCTGAAACTTTCTGATATGATATAATATATATATATATCTCTTTGCTTTAATGTTAATGTTATTGTTTTATATTATATTGTAATTCTAAATTCCTTGTTAAATTGATTATGTGTATACATTTTAGTTGTTTTTATTCAATACACATTTTTTGTCACATATATTAGATATGTGTAAATATTAAAAACACACACATATATATAGAACACACACACATATATATATATATATACATATATATATATACATATATATATATATACATATATATATATATACATATATATATATATATACATATATATATACATATATATATATACATATATATATATACATATATGTATACATATATATATATATATACATATATATATATATATAAATATACACACACACATATATATATATATACAATTATATATATATCTATAGATATATATATATCTCTCTCTCTCCCCCTCTCTGCGTGTTTGTTCAATGTTTCTCGAACACTTTGTGCCTGTCTTTCTTTTGGCTGGCCTCACGTGTTGAAGGGGCGTCACTGTGGTTTTCAGTCAACGCCTCTGGGGCCGAGTGTTTATCAGATATTGGGAAATGTTTGGGGCCAACTGGACGGAGGATGATTTGGAGATCACAGCATGGGAGCAATCCCTCGATCATGGGGAAGCGTATTTTCTGGACATTTGCATCGGAAAAGCATGTTGTGAACTTGGTGAAGCCGGGATCGGTTCCCAAACAAACCAGTCATCATATTTTACACAATTTTCACATGAGATACGCCAGCCATTCCGCCAGTTTCATTGAAAACCATTCAACCATCAGGATTTTTTTTCGAGTTTCCCGCCACTTTTTGGGTGGAGAGACGGCACCTACCAGGCAAGTGCCATCAATGCTAAGGGCCCGGAAGAGATGCTGGGCTGAGAAAGGGCAGCCAGGATGGATAGATGCAGAAGTTGAATAAAAACCAGTTGAATATCCAGCTGGCTGGCCATGCTTATCTTCCATTTATAGCCTATAGCCAGGCTCACAAGGGGCCTCCAGTGTGATAACAACTTAACACCCATCCACAGGAGACAGGAAGAACATGTTGCAGGACTGGTTACCTCCGCCTATTTGACATCATTCAGCCAAATCCAGGTCCCACAAAACCAAAAAAAAGGTTCCACATAGAAATGGCACCATATTTGGTATATAATATCGTCAAATATCGCAGAAAATCATACAAAGTAAGCCTAGTAAGCCATTTATGATTTGACACGATGATCAATAGATAAATTCCTATAAAATTCAATCCCTAAAAGAACTGAAAATAGATGATATAACATTTATAGACATAGAGAAATTATAGAACTTCCATCTTTTCCTGGTCCTTCCCGGCAGATTCGCGGCAGCCTAGGACTTGGCGGCTCGCGGATGGAGTCCTGGCGGCGATTCCGGAACTGAAGCACGTCATCGAAATGCCACAGGCTGCTGATGGGTGTTGGATGTTGTTGATGGATTGGTACCCTCTGGTAAACTGTTACATAACTATGGAAAATCACAATTTTCAATGGGAAAATCCACTATTTCTATGGTCATTTTCAATAGCAAACTGTTAGTTTACCAGAGGGTAAATCTGATGATTTTGGACATAGTTGGAACCACTTCTTTTTTTTTATTCTTTTGAACATTTGCTTCCTCGCGTCTCACTAAGGTGCACAATCGAGAAGTGTAACCAGCCCACTGCCAACGGCATGGCCCCTGCGTGAATGACACGCACTCTTGACCATTTTGGCTCAAGAATAAGGGTGCTGCAGCTGCTTGATAACTGCAAAACGTGGTTATCAGCCGTATTGTTCTTTCTTTTCTCCCATTGGCGTCGGTGCTGTTTGCGCGGCTGCGGTTCTTGGACTAAGCCCCCATCCTTTGCTTTCTGGCTTTCNCTCCCATTGGCGTCGGTGCTGTTTGCGCGGCTGCGGTTCTTGGACTAAGCCCCCATCCTTTGCTTTCTGGCTTTCTTGGCGCGCGGCTGGGCTTCTCCATTGCTAATCTCTTCCGCGTTCGACGCGGGTGGTTAGCAAAGCGCTTCTTGGTATCTTCTCGCCTCTCACTTGCATGAGCGACCCTGAGGGTGATAAGGGTGACCAAGATAAGCGACATAGCAGGCGTGGAGGCAAGAAGGCAAGGAAACAGAAAGNTAAGGGTGACCAAGATAAGCGACATAGCAGGCGTGGAGGCAAGAAGGCAAGGAAACAGAAAGAACTAGCTGAGAAGTTCGCACGAGGGGAGCACGTGCCAAGGGCTTTTGCTGCAACTCACCAGTCACCTAGTGCTAGGCCTTTCCCGGCTAAACAAGGGTTTTTGGGATCATCAGCAAGTTCGGTACCACAGGTTGGTTTGTCATCCTCATCCTCATCGGCCCCAAAGTTTGGATCGCTGGGTGGTTCTGGTAGTGCTAGTCATACTTTTGAGCCATTTGAGGGCGGCGCACCAGCCATTTCTGCTGTTGGGCCAGGGGTAGTTGCAAAGTCATTTG